>JAAGKR010005599.1:0-32500 GCA_011419295.1 Clarias macrocephalus
TTTTTTTTTTTGCATTTTTTCTGCAATTTTTGCTAATGTAACGGTATAAAAATGCATTTCTGTTTATATGATGTATATTATTAAATATTACATTATCAAAAATTGTATATATATAAACAGAAACGCATTTTTATGCCGTTACATTATAAAAAATTGCAGATGGTAAAAGCCTCCGATCTGCATTTTTCTCTAAACTCTGAGACTGAAACTCTGTGACTCAAACCCGCTCATTACACACACTTAGAGTGATCTCAAAACACTGCATGTGCAAAGTAGTCGAAAATCGTGTGCGTTCGCAGCCACTTAACCAGTGCACTCACTGTTTAGTTAAGTAAAACATCTCTGTTTTCTTTATAATCCTACAGTTGGTACACTCTGACCTCACTCATTATCTATACCACTCATCCTGTATACAGGGTCCTGGAGAGCCTGGAGCCAATCCCAGGAAATTTAGGGCACGAGGTGGGGTACACCGTGAACAATCAATTGCAGGGCACACACACACTACGGGCAACTTTGCAACGCCAGTCAGCCTAACCTGCATGTCTTTGGGAGGAAACCGGAGTACCCGGAGGAAACCCACCAAGCACGGGGAGAACATGCAAACTCCATGCACACAGACCCAGAGGAGGGAATCGAACCCGGACCTTGAAGGTGCAAGGCAACGGTGCTAACCACTACACCACCGTGCCGCCACACTTTGAACACTCGTGTGTTAGAAGTAAATTATCTGCTTCAGTTTTTTAGAGAAGAATAATGATTAATTAATAATTATTAGGTACATTTCTTTTTCAAGTTAAATGTTAAACACTTGAATTTGGTGTAATTTGTTTAGTGAGAAAGCTAATGTTATAAGGAACAATTTACATTTATGTAATATCTAATCAGGATATTCAGTGATACTTATAAAATCGCAATTTTAATTGAATCGCCACTTGGGTACCCGGTGATTCGTACCCCTAATATTTGCCATCCACTCTATGACCTAATGTTTGTAGACACCCGCTCATCACACCCATAGGTGGTTCTTCCACAAACTGTTGGCACAAACTTGGAAGCATGCAATTTCATAGCCTGTCTTTGTCATCGAATTATAATTTCCTTTTAAGACAAACAACAATTATTAGGAGTCTTCGGCTTCTGCACTGTGCCCAAAACATTTAGCCGTTTATTAATGTAACCAGGCAAACCTTGTAGCCGTGCCGATTTAAACTGAAGCTGTGAGTACGAGACACTTGCTGGATCTGATGTCCCAATGGGACCTGCGAACTTTCACCGTAGTCTCAGTATCGATGTGCTGGATGGGCAGGAAGTGAGAAAAAAAAAAAAAAAACTCTTCACCTTGTCTGCATCCAAGTAAGATCACTGTAAAGAGAGTGCAGGAGTCTACTGTTGATTAGATAATGATGTCTAATGTTTGGCGAGTGCAGCCCTGCTATACTGTTACATGCTCTCCAGGACTCTAATGCTGGCCAGGCAGACATAGACACAGGAGAGGTGGAGAGGAGTCTATCACAAGATTGCTGCGTGGTTAAAGTGGTGGCTGTTCACTGTTTGGAGAAGAACTACACAGCACAATAAAAACATCATGTGCATTGGCGACCTTTTTCATTCGCCATCTGGAGCCCCGGTTCACCGTAACCAAGAGCCCAAAATTTGTTCCAGCATGACGGTATCCCCCCCCCCCCCCCTAACCCCCCTCCGGGCGCTGAAGCACTAAGCTCCGTGCCGTCCCTCAGCCCTGCTGAACACCACTGGGACGCATCGTGACACTGGAATGTTAAATGCATGGCATCACTGGCTAAATGGTTAAACCCCAACAGCTACACTCCAAATTCTAAGGAAAACTTTCGACATGTGCATATACAAGATGAGCAAACGTTCCACCATATCTAGTACTCTAGCTATTACAGGGTAGCATAACCAAGATTGGTAAAGCAGTGCACAAGGAGGATTAAAACGCTGATATAAATGCATTTTCCCAATGCACCCATCCATCACTCAATCCCTTTTGGGTCTGGCTCCGACTTCCCAAATCCCCCCTACTAACCCCTGCATCATCACACTGCAGACTTTTTCTGTCGCTCTGTGCAAACGCCAGCGATGAAGAGGCTTCGGCTGTGTAATCAAATACAGTTTCAATAAACACATTACGTAATACATTTTTTCCTTTCATGTTCATCACTGGCTCGTGACTTGAAAATATCTGATTAAAACCAGGATATCATTATATCATACCTCGAACGATTTTAATCCGTAACATCTTTGTTTCCAAACAAAATCGACCCCAGTGACGCCTGGGATTCAGATCAGCGACAGACTAACTATAGACGTGAGCGGGTCCGCTGGGGCTGCGCGAGCCTCTACATGGACTCTAGAGGAGAGCGTATGTCCAAAGTTGGAGAAATCGCCATCGCTGGGTTTTTCTTTTTTCTTTTTTTTTTTTAAGCACCGGATATTCCAGAGGGAGAAGCGTTGTAGAGAACCGAACTACTTTTGCCTTTTTGTCTTTCAAGTATGGGATTTGAATCCCGTGCCTTTTTTTTCTTTTTTTTTTCTTATGCACATTCTCAGATCTACTCCCAGGGTCGTGATATTATTAGTATTATCAATTATTATTCGGCACAGGACTGTAAACAGTGTGTATACTGGCAACCTGAAGAATTGCACCGTTGCACCGTTTAAATCAACAAAGGTGGGGCGCTACTTTGACAGATACAGATGTGCTATTTTCTTTTCTTCTCCAAATATTCATCATGTGGTTATGGTCTCGATGGTCTCACCACGCCAGAGTCTTCCATTTTCGGCAATAAATGTGACCAAGAACCACTTCTTTCCAAAGCGAGAGCCTATTTTGCTACCAACCACAGACCGTTTTCCTGTTGCCTGTCAAAAACCATATGAGATTTTTTATATATATATATATAATTTTTTTTCCGCACCGTTACAGCCTTCTAACGAAACCAGTTAATTAAAAACTAGATTCTGCGAACACGTTTAAAACCATTGACCGTATCACGCCACTGGAAAGTTCACTGCGGTGATATAGTTGTAGGTCAGATTCTGAAGCTTGTGGCCAGAAAAGTGTATCAAAGATAACGGACTCTGCGTTGCTTATGGATGGAGTGTGTATACAGTAGCTCTCACCATGTTCTTGGCTCTAAGAGTCATACAGTATAGAGACAAGGTTTTGCTGGTAGAGACAATTCTTCGGGGTGGTTTCCTGCTTCCCAGGCTTATCTTCTTTGCTCAAGGACAGCATTGTCTGCCATCGTTTTGGAGTTACTGCACACGACTGCGTAGACGTCTCCCTGAATCCTGTCCTTGTAAGTTTAGAAACGAGGCCTCGCTTCAGTACAATTTAGCTGGAATCTATAAAAGACATACTCGCTGTGGACATAATTTTCACCTCTACCTGCTTCCCCCCCCCCCCCCCCATATTGGTACACTTCTGGTGTAGCGCCCAGATCATTTGCAGGAAATGACCACGCTGTACAAAACAATGTTTCTTTGACACCGTGTGCATTCCTCCGTGTTTTGATCTTGTGCTTAACCTCGTGAACTTGTCATATGTTGTGGTCTTAAATTAGACAAAGTCGTCGTCTCTGTTTCGGTACTCAGTAAAGCTATTCTGTCAGCTCCAGTGCAGCCAAATGACCGTGTCAGATAACCCCGGCGATTAGTGTAACCATGCACAAGTCTTTTTTGGCTCGGAGATGCACGAGGACGCCATGTGAACACTGGCTTTTGTTACCCAGGATTTGTCGGGTACTGGATAGAGACCGGACTGGAAATGGGGGCTAAAAATGTCCTTTCTTGAGAACTATTCCTTAAGACTAGATAAATATTGCGAGATTCCAGTCTGACTCTCTGGAAGCAAAATATGAAGAAATAAGGTGTGACTCAAGACGTGCACAGTAGTGTACGTGCACAATTTGTATAATACTCACTCGGGTTCAGTAACTCATCGTCTTTTCTTGGTCAGGGCTGCAGAACATCTGGAGGACGCTGTGTGTGAGTAGGGAATAAAACCTTGATGGGACGATAGGGGTAGCTCAGTGGTTACGGTGTAGGACTACTGATTCCAATCCCAGCACCGCCAAGCTGCCACTGTTGCGGCTTTAACCCTCAACTGCTTTTATGTATAATGAGAGAAATTTAAGTCACCCTTCATAAGAGCGTTTGCCAAACGCCGCAATTGTAAATGCAGTCGCATGGCATGTACAAATATATGTACAATTCATTGGTATTAAGAGGGAGATTTAGCATAGCCAGGCCACCTACTGAGATGTTTGAACTCAAAAGAACGTAGACAGTGTGCACCCAAACAGTTCGCCGAGCTCATGATCAAACTGAGGAGCCCGGAGCTGTGATGCAGCAATGCTTCGTTCTGTGCCACCATGTCATATTCATTTCAGAAACCTCAGATCTCACACGTCTCTATAAACAATAAAACTAAACAGGAAAATACATACTGATGCTGTCTAAAGTGGCAGCTTTGGCCCTGGTACCAGTTTAAATTTCTATGAACCCCCCCAACTGCTGGAGGTCTGACGGTTGCAACCTATGATTACTTCAAGACCGCACACGCACGGCACGGTCTCGAAGCAGAGTCCACGAGTGAGTAAAAGCCACAGTAGCGCTCGAGTGGACAGGAATACCTCCGATCTGGTGTACGAGTGTTTGCATAAAAACGCTGTGTGGTTCAGGTGGTGGTTCAAAAAGAGCTCAGGGAACATCCTGTTAAAGTCACACCCAGCATAAAGAGTGCTTTAGGGTGTCAGATGATGGTCTAGTGGTTAGGGTGTCGAACTGCTGATGAGGAGGTACCAGGTTTAAACCCCAGCACTATGAAGTTGCCCCTGTTTGGCCCTTAACCAAGGCTCTCAACCCTCAACTTCTCAAATGTACAATGAGATAAAATTTAATTCGCTCTGGATGAGCCTGTCTGCCAAGTACCGTAAACGTAAAAGTCTACAATTTGTGTCTTTTAGAGAAATGATGTGTGACCAGAGCTCAACCAGACTGAAGCGAGAAGGCTGTATTTACATTTTTCTCCATACTGACTTCCTCGAGAGCATTGGTGTAATCAGGCTGTGGTGTTGTCACATCCTGTGCTAATGGTACCGATTGCAGAGATCTTCTGCAAGTTCTCGATCTTCGTCCCCACGTCTCCGCATGTCTCAGGAAGAGTGGGTCAAGGCCACCGATTGATTAATTCTGGCTGCTTTCTCGTCCTCCGTGGTCCCGGCCTAATTAGTTCTATAATGAGTGACCCTTGCTGAGCGTCGCCGTAGCGTGCCTCTCTGAAGAAGGACACTCCATAACAATCCAAACAAGGAAAGACGGCAAACCGAGATGGCTCTTCCTCTCCATTTCTCTCCCACTCAGGCTAGGTTGGAGTGCTCTGTCCTTGCTCAGTCTATATTTTTAGCCTGGCTGATGTTCCCCAGATACTCCTCAGCCTCCTTTTCCGTGATGTGGAGCTCAACCTGTGACAGCCATCCATGGCTGACAGTATTGCAGCTCTTACTGTATACTGTAACCTGATGTATCTTGAATGAAAGAGGAAATGAAATGTAGCCACTAGAAATGGAATTTCATTGCAAAAAGAAATTGAGATCTATGCCTGATACTTTGGTCTCGTAAGCAGTGATGGTTTTGAGTGTGTGTTGATTAGTGATTCTAAATGGACCTTTCCTCTGTAGCATAGTTGAGGTTTGGTCTTGCTTTGATGGAATTGTCTTTACAAGATGCCCCCGACAATACCGTTCTTGCAAGACCAGTTTCAGACCAGCTGACCTTCATGTCCTGAAATATCCACCGACTCTTGTTGTTGTTGGTAATTAATTACAAAATTCATTATGTATTATTATTTTAGAGTTTTGAAAAAGAAATCCAGCCTTGTTTTTTAGAATGTAGGAAATAAATATTGTAGGACATATGTCACTCTCCCTTGGCGGAGCGGACCTACGACAATGGATTACGATTTGGTTACTTCTATTTAGGCACTCGGCAGACACCCTTATCCAGACTGGCTTACATTCTTATCTCATTATCATCTGAGCAGTTGAGGGCCTTGCTCAAGGGCCCAACAGGGACAATTTGGCGGTTATGGGATTTGAACCTGGGACCCTCCGAACCGTAGTCCAATGCCGTAACCACTGAGCTACGCCTGACCTGGTTAAGTGAAGGTTTCAGGGTATCTTCATGGTTGAGGAAGGGCTTTCTTTACTAATTATACAAGCTCTTTATCTAGTCATAAAACACAAATTACGCTTAAGTATTTGTACTTTTTACATGAGCCAAGCGTTTTGTGTCTTTCAGCTACAGTAGCAAGCCGGTGTTTGGAGATGGATCAGAACCATGAGAGAGAATTTGTCGAAATCCTAAAGAGAGTTGACCTGAAATGTCACCCTACAATTTGAACTACCTTGTTTTAAACTTAACATGGATATATTAATCATGTCATTTCGTAGTAGAGAATAGGGTGCTACAGGACAAAGCGGTATAGAAGATGAGTGAGTGAGAGTGAGAATAGGATGCTGTGCCTAATAACAAACCAGACATGGGTAGATGTAGAACAACCAGTTCGTTTCGCTTCGCTAATATGATTGAATGAGCGGTATTTCAGAATTGTGTAGTATTTCGTATCACCGCATTGGGATGTCTCATTCTCATCTAAAACATAACCGCCAGTCAGTTAAAGATCAAAAGAAAGAAGGGAAATCGGTGTCCGCGGATGCGCGAACGTAAAAGAGGACTTTTGATTGTGCAGAATAAAAGATGAAGTTTTACGAGTTTGATTTTCTCCATATAATCCCCTGCTACACTAATGCACTTATCCCGGCGTTTCACTAGTGCTTGGATACCGTCAATGAGGAACGTTTTCTCAGTACGCCCAAGGAATGATCTGCTTCATGTCTGAAACTCTGGCCTCCCGGGAACTCCTTTGACGGCCCGAACATATAGAAGTAGCTTGGATTGCGGCAATAACTATCAGTCGAGTTCCTGTAGCGTGCAGTTGACATTTTTGAATGATCGCGTGCACAGTTACTGTAGTCACGCGGCTGTAATTAGCTGTGGAGCTCTGATCACGAGCTCGTGCCTGAGGCAGAAAGCGAGCCGTCGATATTGGATCTTTTTAATACTCCGAATGGCGTCACAGATCTTAGCACTTGTGTTTAGCGCAGAGTCCGTCTTAGATGCAAAACGTTTCTCCGTGAATAACTCGGCATCGCGGCTAAGGGGAGGTCAGCGGAAGGAAGGAGTCGATGACAAGGAAGTCATTGATGTTTTGTTTTTTTTTTCACACTGAATGCCGAACCAACATTACTTTAGCTTTATGTCTGACGATATTTTAAATCGTGATCCTTTTCCTACAGCGCCGATGAGATGCGAGGTACGGTCGAGGCACTTGGGCGGTATACACACACGGCAAGGCGGTGATTGAGTAATGAAGCGTTTGAAGTGGAAGGTCACTCCTCGGCAGGGATCAAGAAGCGAGTAGGTGTGTTTAGCGGCAACCCCTGCAGAGGCAGACTCAGTCTTGCAGTTTGGACAGTGAAATCACAGTGCGCATAAACTGGAGTGTACGGCTTTGTGAGATGCAGCAGTGCTGCCCACAAGCAGTGGAAAGCCAAGCCGGTGTCATGCTATTCTCTCTCGTTCTCTCGCTCTCTCTCTCTCTCCTGCGGTCTGTCAGGAGGAATCACACCATCCAACAAAACAACAACCAGGGACTGTTTCCACACACATGTGGTGTATAGTGAGAACTTGAAATAGAAGAGCAAAGAATTGCAGCATAAGCTAGGTCCATAAGCATCATTTGTCAGTATAGATTATTGCATAACTTAGTAACAGCTGGTTAAAAGGAAGCACCACTGGTGGCATCCTTATCTAACGCCATCAGTGCTGTTCTTGTGGTCAGAGGATGTATAACCACGTTACAGAAAAGAAACGCTATATATACTGTATGTAGTACACATATAAAATAGGAAGCTGCTAATGGTTAAGATCCTGTAATGCAGATAAATATTTCCAGCCCCAGAATAATCCAGCCAGTGTGACTTGCCTTGATTTACTGAACAAAATAATAGCAACTATTTCCAAAACAAAAGTAAATATTAAATCTTGCTCAATCATGTTTTCCCTTGCTCATCCAGTCTTTCCCGAACGGGTTTTCTCTGACGTGACGCACAGCCAGGCGCATGGCGTGATCAAGCAGAACGGATGATCGCGGCATGACCTAGCTTATAGTTTTCGAACCAGTCGCATTAGTCATTCAGGTCGTAGTGAAGCACGTCTGGCCGCTTTTCTCACCCTCTTGGTTTCTTTCTTAGCTGCTGATTTAAGGATAAGGTCGAACCGTTTCATTCCAATAATCACTAAGCGTTTCATAATGCAGATTTGTGCACCGCTTATGCAATGGATTAGCCACTTTTTCTTTTTTTTTCCTTAGTCTTTTCAATCAGTCTTGTAGCATTTTGTGTGTGTGTGTGTGTGTGTGTGTGTGTGTGTGTGACAGAGAGAATCTTTTAAAATCGAGTTCCTGCTGATTTTTCCAAGAAACCTTAAAAAATACATTAATATGTCCAAACACATTATGCTATAATATACTATATTATATAATATTGAGAGATGTGACCTCAAATCAGTGTCACTGTTAATTGACATTATGATTTAATTAACCATTATTTTATTAGGATTTTTTTTTTGTCTTCAGTTCACTGATGAGGTTTATATGATAAATATGCACAACGATTAAAGCTTGAATGTTAATCTATTTTTTCTCCACCTTGTTGTCTCTATGTCGATTGGAAGTTCTTATATTGTATGTTGGGAATAAAAAAAAAATCTTCATATTTTACATATTCCACTTTAAAAAAAAAAATTGTTATTATTTTTGTTGTTGCACTTTTTGTTTTTACTGCTGATTAAGGGAGTGCACGGTGGCGTAGTGGTTAGCACCGTCACCTTGCACCTGCAGGGTCTGGGTTCGATTCCCGCCTTGACGTCTGTGCTCATGGAGTTTGCATGTTCTCTCATGGTTGGTTTCCACAGTCCAAAGACATGCAGATTAGGCTAACAGCTGTTCCCAAATTGCCTCGTAGTGTCTGAATAACTATGTGTGTGTGTGTGTGTGTGCCCTGCGATGGATTGGCACCCCGTCCAGGGCATACCCCGCCTCGTGCCTCGTGCCCCGGGTCTCCTGGCATAGGCTCCAGGCCCCCCTCCCCCAGACCCTGTATACAGGATAAAGCGGTATATAGACGTTGAGTGATTGAATGTTAACCGAGGAGGCAGTGAAATTGAGTGTTGGGTTGAAAAGGAAAAAGGGAAATAAGCAAGCCATGGAAATGTGTGCGTAATGAGGCATGTTCTCAATGCTGCTTGTGTACAATCCAACATCCTGATAAAAACCAATGTATATCTTAAAGGCATCGTGCTTGGCAGAATTTCTTCACACAAAGTTTTGCACAGCTCTATATATATACTTGTTGGTTAAACAGATGTTTCTAATATAAAATCTCATTCGAATATTGTTCTCAGTTAAAGGAGCGCTGTGCTGATTGGGCTGATTGGCTTGTGTCGAACAGTCGATTGGAGTTTAAGGGTTAAACGAGAGGAAGTCAGAAAGTTTCATCATAGTTTGTAAACCTATAATCATTGATTTAGTGTACAGCAAATCATTTGCCTGTAATGAGAATAAATAACTAGTAGGGCTGTAACGGTAGGCATGATCTGAGTAAATGCACTCTGGCTTTAACTAGAGCTGGCAGCATCACACACCTGTACCTGCATGTCTGGCAGCAAAAGGTCCATGAAATTTGTACATGCTTGAACAGACACATTCATCTGTTTATTTAATATATCATTCAGAATTCCATTATAAGCAAAAGTCCGTCATGTCCGACTTTGGTATAAGGGACAGGGTATACAGAGAAACTGGGATAACGTGATTGTGTATTTTAAATATTAAATCTTAAATATAAAAAAAAATTAGTCTGTCTTTTTAATATTTTCACAAATGAACATCTGTATGTTGATCTAATCTGAAGCTAATACTTGAGTATATACTCAAAATAGTAAGAGGTCCATCAGCAGTAGCGAATAGTGCAAATAGTTTTCACTCACTCATCATCTATACGGCTTAATCCTGTATTCAGGGTCATGCGGGGGCCTGGAGCCTATCCCAGGAGACTTAGGGCACAAGGCGGGGTGCACCCTGGACAGGGTGCCAATCCATCACAGTGCACACACACACATACACACTCACACACACACACACTGCGGCCAATTTGGGCACTCCAGTTAACCTAACCTACATGGCTTTGGACTGTGGGAGGAAACCGGCGTACCCGGAGGAAACCCACATGCAAACTCCATGCACACAGAGACGGGAATCGAACCCGGACCCTGGAGGTGCAAGGCGACAGTGTTCACCACTACAACACCATGCCGCCTATTTTGAAACTAATATCCTTTAAATATCCTTCCTTTAAAAGAACCATTGTTTGCAGTATTTGCTGTAGATAGTGCCGTTACTATTCTTAAACAACTTGCCACCTAGATATGTAGATATAGAAACGTGTTTATTTATGGATAGAAAGTGTTGGGTTTGAGCGGAGCGCCCGAGGCGATGGACAAAAACACTCACCCGGACGCGTGACGGACAAACACGATCGGTCTGAAGGGCTCTGAGAGCATATTTAGGCTTTCGGCCAGGTGTCAACCAGTGATTAGGACGTATGTCATAGAGAGAACCTGAGACAGACATCCAGACAGACAGACAGACAAACAGACAGATGATAGGAAATATAATTCATTTGCATTTTCCGGTTAAACGACACAAGCTGTATGTATCCTGTATGCATCGGGATACAGGTTATAGGAAGTGTTACCACGTGAGGAGTCAGGAAGCGTAATTAGGGGCTTGTTTTATGGGCAGAGAGACATGGGAAAGTTCACATCACGTTATAAAACCGTATGAATGATATGTGGCTTTTATGTAATTAGGAAATGTTTGGACAAGCTTCAGTGTGAATGAATAAAAGGTATCAGGGTATACCATTACACAGCGTTACATACCGGTATACCCTTAATAACTAGTGATACTAATTACACATCACACATTACAAGAGAGTTTTTGTGTTGAAATTCAGATTATTTTTTATTATCATTTATTATTATACTGTATGATACAAGACTCAAATGATTTTCTACTGATCGTTCATGCTTTGGTGAAGTTTATTTATTTCTTGGTTCAGTATGAATGCAATAAGAATGATGTATTTCATTTCTTGTCCTGGTGTCCATGTGGTATCTCTTAAAAGTATTAAAAAGCTTCGAGTTTGGTTTGTAAAAACCACACAACAGATGTTTCAGTGGAATTTTAGCGACTAAAAATGAACTGGGTCAGAGAGAGAGAGAGAGAGGGAGAGAGGAGGAGTTGGCTGAGTAATTAACAGAGACCTCACTGGGTTACAGAGGTATTCTTAGCCCTCCTCCAGTCGAGACCCGTCTCTAATTAGCGGCAAATTAACTGCTGCTTAAAAGAGAGAAGGTGCAGACCTCATTTCGGAGGAAACCCCCGAGGAAACGAGGCCTACTTCTGAACGCATCCTCTCGAGAGCGGCACTCCGCCGCGACCCCGTACACACAGCTGCTCAAGGTCACCGCTCTTCTACACTGATATTCGGCATCTCTATCACGAATATACAGACTGCTAGTGTGTTTCATGCACCACGGCTTTTACTTTCATTCATGTGGTGGCTTATGATCCAAGTACAGAGCTGTTAAAGATAGAGGGGTTGCGGGTTGTTTTTCCACTAACTGTCCAGCCAGGCGCGGCCACAGCTAAAGACACACACGCATGCATGTACGTGCACACACACACACACACGCGCACACGCACACACACACACACACACACACACACACACACACACACACACATGTGATATAACCAGAGACAGAAAGCCACAATGTAACATAAGGTCTGACTCAGTAGTGCTACAAACCCTAAAGCAGTCAGTCAAGCTATGAATAAAGCTGACTTGCTCAAGAGCCAAGTAATATACACAGCGTCAAGCTTCAACTTGCAAGCTCTGTAATTTTACACATAGTCCAGGAAACGTTTGAACCAGAATGGAGTCGTATCTTTATGAGGCAGATTTAGGTTTTGTTTCCTTCATGTGGTTCTGTTTTTTTTTTTTTTTTTTTTTGTGATGTAATTTGTGTTGCGGCCCCCAAAAATAATGGCTGATTAACTTGATTAGAATCATGTGCATTGCGCATAATACATCAACTTGAGTTGTTTTTGTCGGGTCAAATTGTTACAGGCAGGGTTGTGGGGGGATTAATGATTAAACCTAGACGTAAACATTTACTGAGTTTTATAAATGCTTTGATTAATTAAAAAAGAAAAAAAAATTGTGCACACTTTTTTTTGTTCTCAAAAACGTCCTATAAACAGGACAATATTTTAAAAATATTGCCTTTTTTTTTTTACCAGTTTATCATAAGATTCGCCAGTGGTTTGCATATGAGCAATTAAAAAAAGGACTCGTTTAGACTCACGGCCAGTGTTTCCAGGGCGTTTTTTTTTTTTTTTTTCTCCTGTTTATTTTTTTTCCCCTAACATACGTGCCAAGCATTTGAATCAAGATTTGGCTCCGAATTGGTACTAAAGGCTGTTGACCAATTTTGGAAGTCTCTAGTGACACCATTTTGGTTCTGTATTTCTGCCTCTGTTCACCTCACAGTGGACTTGAAATAAAGCAACCATCATGCATGCAAGTGTACACTTTTACCTTCAAGTCAAGTTTCAACAAAGATGTTCCACTAATCGTTTTTTAAATTACAGACATTTTTTTTTGTTGTTGCAGTATTTCAATTGTCTCATTCCTTTGCCTTAAAAAGCGCTTTGCTTTTGAGTTATGTTTCAGATCGTTATCCAGCGGAGTTTCAGAAACTCATCCCGTCACTTTGTCAGTAACCACCAGTGACCAAATTCCATTGGTTCCCCTCACGCTGTCTCTGCCATGGGGTGTGTCTTAGAAAATCAGCCTTTGCTTTCCTTCTCCATTTACTTTTCTTCCAATCACTTAATATTGCATGAGAACTGGACAAGCCAGAATTTTTATTTTTTTGTATTTTTAAAAGAAGTGCTTTTATTTTTATTTGTTTACTTTTTTTTAAGCAAAGGCTAATCCGCCTGTTCTTTTCTTGAGTTTGCATCTTGAGGTACATCCTCTGTATTTAAATGCGTGAAGGTGCCTGTGTGAACAAAGGATGGAAAAAAGTTTTTTTTTTTCCTTGTTCTTTTTTTTCTTTTTTCTTTTTTGGTGATTTGGTTAGCCGCTGAGAAAAGGTTTTTCCTCACCAAGGAAAGAATTGTGATCAGTCACTACATGCGTCTCGTGGTGTCTTCCAGTTGTTTTTGTGTTGCTGAGCTCGTCAGTAGATTCCTTCTTTTTTAAGAAAGTCCAAAATCGTTCAATTGCATCCACAGCTCTCTCACACCTGGAAGTCAAACCGCTTATTAGTCAGGTTGTTCGAGCACTTTTGTATAAAAAAAGAAATGGCTGCACCACAATATTTGAATGCAACCAGATTTGACTACACTCTGCTTCAGATCCATTGTCGTGGTGTTCAGAGGCAGAAATAACAATCATGTTACTGTTCAATGAAAAATGGAAGTGCAGTGTGTGTCCCGGGGAGTTAATTGATGTGTAGTAATGTTTAGTATAATATTTAATCCGAAGCGCATTCTTACTAAACCCATCAGTTTCTCCTCGTTCACGGTTCATATGGCATCTGTAATCAAATGTCTGATTTATCACTATGATAAAACTCTGCTATCAGGATGACTACCAAGTACTAATTAATGTTGCACTTATGTTCTTTTTGCTTTATTGATAATAATATTTTTTGCTTTATTGTTCCACGTGTGTATATGTACTGACAAGTGTGAGTCAATCTGTGGAGACGCCCCCCCAGCCCCCCCCCCCCCCCGCCCCCCTTAACGGTTTGCTTTAACATTGTATAACTGTAAAGCCGCTGATTAAAGGGGAACTTGTTTTTTTCATAGTATGCAGAAGAACAAAAACACTTTTATAGACAGTTTTTCGTATAGTTTTCCCATACTGTCCTAAGCATGTCAGTACAATATTAATTTCTGCTTAAATAATTAACCATACGATTGTCTGTGTTTTTCTGACTTTGATATGTTGTTGGCCATTGAGGAGAAAATTTGGTCTTTAAAAAAAAAAAAAAAAAAAACGTGCTCCGCTAACATGCGTGAGTGAGACGATGGAAGCAGGACTGACTCACGTTCCTGTTTCATTTCATTTATTTTATGCTTTGTTTGTTTAGGGATTTTAACATGCAGCAGATCATTTTAAACATAAAGATTAATTTGTTGCTTTCCGCTACACATGGGCGTTTGGGTCACTCTGGGGTTTCTAATGCATCTCCTCCTGTCTTTTAGTAAAAGCATCACATGTGAGGTAACGTATTACAGTGTCTAGGGTCAATAATCACAGAAAATGAAAACGCGGTGTAAAAGGAAATGAATGGGAATAGCTGTACAGCCGTAATAAAGATGGTTTGCATTTAGAATCTTTATTGTTGGCAGAACGTCCAGTCCACCAATAGTGCAGATTTCTATTAGACGAAGCTCTAGTATCACAAAAAAGTGCAAAAAAATATATAGATATAAATTTTATAAATATCCCACTTTGATATGTATTAAGGCTGTCATTATTAACTCGTTAATACATGTGATTAATTTGGAAAATTTAACGCTTTTCTATTTTTAAAAATTTTTTATCATTGAATGATATTTGGCCCTAATGGCTTCCCATAATCGCTTGATTGCGTGAGACGGCACGTGTAACATGGATAATAAGATGACTGAAGTAACATCACCAGGTGCGCTGAATGGCAAATTTAATTACAAAAAACTTTTTTTTACAAGAACGCATTCAATCTAAGACGTGGGAGTGGTGGCTCAGGCGGTTAAGGCTCTAATTTGTTGATTTTGGGATCTGAAGTTCCAGCGTCGGAGGGTTTCCACACCCCACACTTACCCAGCGACTGCATGCAGTGCCGGTCTCAATCGAGAGATTTTAATTTAATGTTTGTTAAATGCTAATGTTTGAGATATTATTATAAAACGGCATAATCTGTTTCCTCTAACCAGTTTATATGTTTCTTTATTTCAACATTGCACTTTTACATATAATACAAGTAAATCTGAGTATTTTAAAATTGTGATTAATCAGACGATGACTGTGATTGACTAGATTAAATTTTTTAATATATATTTGTAGAATATATGTTTATAGATTCCGTAACAATTCGAAACAAACTCGGTATATAATTACTCTGTGCTGCCTGCCAATATGTGAACACATTAGCGATCGCCACCTGTAGGATTATAGAGGAACTACAACAAATTCGCACCTCAAATGCAAACATGCATAAATTCAAAATCAATACAAAAAAAATTTTAAAAATTGATTTTGGAGTGCCACACTAAAGAATTGAGCTGCATCAGCGAATTTCTGAACTAACATGCAAAGTTATTGTGTGGACTTATTTAAACTAGTTCTTCAGTTTAGTATTGGTTGTTAAACATGCAGTCTTACTCTAGGGGAATCTACGGTCTTAAAGTGTCCTTTGACAGACAGCTTGCTTTTCGATGTCTGCACCTTTTCCGTCTGACGTGCGAGTATATGCTTCTTGAAATAGATTTTCATTTGTGTGTTTTTTGTGTTGGGGGGAAGGATATAACATGCGGATAATACAGATTATACGTCCTTTAATACTGCTGAAGCGCATACTGCGTAATGCCTGATTTTAAAACTTGTTGAGGCATGACGTGTGATGAGATACTGAACAAAAGGCTAAAACACTGACACGCTGAAAAATGTCTTGGCAAACCGGAGCGATTTTCCAATCCAGTCTGATTGGACAGCTCGCGCTCGTCTTGAGTGTATTGCGCAACGTGTGTATATTTTATTTGAAAAAACCCTGTGGCCTGGTGAGTGGAGACGAGATCCAGTTCGGGAACGGCATTTCGGAAAGAATTGAGCGTTCTTATGGTAGTTTCGTGCGAGTGGGGAAACCTGACGTTGGAAGATTTCCTTCGTATACAGTATAATCAGCTATGAGACATTATTAATTTTGATTAACCAGTTCCATAGACATACAGGTGGAACCCAAGTGCCATTTGTATGTGCAGTCCAACTGTCCGTATTTAGTGTACCCAATTTTAACTCTCACACTCGGTCTTTCTGACCCTGACTAATAACACAGTTGAGTTTTCATGTCCTTATATAGCTGCGGCAGTCCGTGTGTGTGTGTGTGTGTGTGTGTCTGAGAGATAGAGAGGGAGAGAACCTTGTTCAGACACTGCTGGGAATTGTTTTGTCTTCCCTTCTGTTACCCTTCCCTGTTTCCCCATATTTACTACTCAGATTGCACTTCCTTCGCTCCTGGGAATAGTTTTTCTGGATCAAACCGGAGCTCTGAATTGAATGAAGAAGCAGATTTAAGTGCTATTTTTAGGACTCGCCCAGCTTGAGGTGCATCAGGCTCCCGCTGCTAAGAATACGGGTTTGTTTTAGAGTGGGTTAGAATATGAAACGTTGCATAATTTCGCAGTCATTAGAGATTTTGCAACCGCTCAGGGGTGTGAGTCACGGTTTACACAGAAATGTACGTTTTTGTAGAAGTCAGCGTAAAAATGATTGCGAGTTATTAAGGGGCAGAGCTCTGTGGGAAAATCCCGTATACAATGAAACATGTATACAGACCTCATAAAATCTGCAAGCCATGATGAATTATGCATAATATATATATGTAAGGTAGATATGTATATGTAGACGTACACAGCACAGCACGGTGATGAGACTCTTGGCTACAGTCAAGCATTTCCCTGGTGCATACTGTACATTTTAAAAAAGGGAGGCAGAACGTCCTGGCCAAGGTGTCTGATCAAGGAACGCCCGATCCCTTAAAATCATGATTAACTCTGGACGGCTGTGTCATTCACACCACACCACACCACTTGCACATTACAGGAACTCAGCTGGGATTTACTGCCTCTTCCACCCCCGCCACCCCCAGTACAGTCCTGACCCTATTTCAAGCCATTTCTACTGTACATATTTGGGCTGTTAAAGGAGTTCCTGGAAGACCAGCATTTTAGACGTGCTGCAGGCGGTCTGAGCATGGATATACGTCTCTACCTCGATGGGATCCAAGCGATAGTGAAGCACATGGATAAGGGCATTAGTGTAGCAGGGGATTATATAGAGGAATAAAACGAGTCATTATGCACAATCCAATCACAAATCATGTAGTCGTCAGCGCTGCATGTTCGCGCCATCATCATCTGTCCCAGTGTGGCCGCTGAGGTCTGGTTTGGGAGGTACCGTTTTCGATCCTTAGTAGTCCGAGCTTTCTAAAGCGGATCAACATGCGTATACATTGGTGCTTTCCTAAGACAAAAAGTCAGTCTTAGTCTATACCGCTTCACCCTGAGGACAGGGTTGTGCGGCACCTGGGGCCAAGGAGGTACAACCTGGACGGGACACACACACACACACACACACACACACACTCGGACACTCATTCACACATTAAGGGCAATTTGTGAGCGCCGATTAAACCTAGTCTGCATGTCTCCGGACTGTGGGAGGAAACCGAAGTACCCGGAGGAAACCCACCAAACACGGGGAGAACATGTACACTGTACCCGAACAAGGCGACCGTGCTAACCACTGCGCCATCATGTCGCCTTCAAGGACAGTGTACTCTATATTTTAATAATCTATATTGAGCTGTTACAAGCATCTCCTTTAGCTGCTGATAGAAAAACAACACGCTAGTGATCTGAGAGATTTGTCGTTCCCCGACACCTTTATCAGCGCATTATTTCTTGTGGCTGAGATGTGAAAGCCTTGATCTGTTTTCACAGTGCTGTTTTGTCTCTTCAGTGTTATGAGTGTGTCATTGACCAAAGATCTGAGAGAGCACTTTGATAAACTAGTGTTTATTATTTGAGTCGCCATTATTATTATTATTATTATTATTATTATTATTATTATTATTAAGTCACTTATTTAAAAGACATCTGTTTTAAATGGGATTTGATGCGACATTTGTGTATTTGAAATGAATATTAAGAAAAATCCGTACAGTATGTAAGCTTTTGAATAAACTAGACAACACACTTGCACGCACGCACACATTCCTAGTATGCACATGTAATGAACTATACAGTATGTCCCCATAACCACTATCCATTAGCATAGCACGTGCATTCTTGCTGCATGTAAAGATTTCAAGGTAAACATGATTTACAGGCTTGAGATCGAGTGATGCGTGTGTCTACTCGTTAAAACCACCAGATTTGTGCTGTTTGGCTTTTATAGCGTCAGTGTCTCATTGTTGTCTCTTTCTCGTCCCATTCTAGCTTGCAAACCTTCAGAAGACATGGCTGCAGGAGTTCTATCAGGTAAGCATCCTGAACACTGTACTGTATATGAGATGGCGTATGAGAAGCCGAGCACCTGTCGACTACACATATTAAACGCAGGAATGGAACAAGGCCCAGTAGCCTGAACGGATCAAGTTGTACGGCTTCGTACATTGTAGCGCAAACCTCATGGTGCACTAACCTTTGCATTAACGGGCCTGGGAAGAAAAGGGCACGGAAGAAAGAGAAGCTTTCCGGGGTCATGCGCACTGTGTATCAGAATGCAGCCGTGAGTGTGTGTCTGCTCACTGATCACACTGCCAGCTGCTTCAGATTCGTCGTTCAGACATATGCATTTTTTTTTTTTGCAGGTTGTCTCTCTCTCTCTCTCTCTCTCTCTCTTTCTCTCCCACACACACATGCACGCACGCGCGCGCACGCACACACACACACACACACACACACACACACACACACACACACACACACACACACACACACACACACACACACATACAGACAATCGCAAGTTGAGCAACCAACTCACAGCATGCCTCAACATGTTCCTCAACATGGGGCTTCCCCAAAGCTTGTGTCAGTGTTTTACACCTGTTACACTTTAACATTATCGTTATGGATGTGGTTGCTTATAAATGCTAGTAGACTTCCCTGTCTGTCTGTTCTGCAACAGTAGAGCATGTAGCAAAATAAATGAGTGACTCAACAAAGTTCCACAGGACTGAATCATCTAATCAAAGTGAAGAAAATGCTCTGGGTCAGTGAGATGTTTCTGGGGGGTTCGGTAATTACAGTAAACTAATCACTTGATCATAAACAAGGCTTTCAATCGATAAAGTATGAGTTATATATATATATATATATATATATATATATATAGGCCAAGTGTGAGGTGTCTACATTAAATGGAACAATTTCAATTTCCAATTTCCTCCATGATCAACAGGGCATGAAAGGACATGTGCCCTCCCCCCAGGGGCGCTTCAGACATATCCGATAACAACACACCTGATCCTCAAGAGTACGTCATATCCATATGTGTTTCACTATCCCTAAAAATACAATATAACTCAAACCAGAAATAGACAGAACATCCCCGAGGCCTCTCTCTGCAACCTCAGTTCACCTGTCATAGAAGTGCCCTGTGATTGGAGGAAACCACTCGACAGTGACGGAGTCCTGACGCTGTTCGACCACACGGGGCGCCATGGGGACAGGAGGGGGCTTGTAGTTGGGCTGCCATGTCTGATAAACCAGGTCCAAGTAGCAGTGCATGCGAGCCACTTGGGTTTTGGTAAAGGAGTCCGTGCAGGTGTCATCTGTAGGAAAAATAAATAAATAAATGACAAGCGGGATGAATTGTGTGAAATACAGGAAGTACTCAATGGAAGCATCTTGTGAAATAAATACAGAAATCTTTAGAGGTCTTTTAATTCTTGTGTGCACAGTGCTGTTGAATTCTCATTTCAGATTTTTTTTTCTAAAGGTGCAGCTATTAAATCAGTGCAAACTGCAACTTACAAGTTTGATTACTGCATTCATTCTAATACATATAATATGATGGTGCATATTCTCCAGCATGCTCAGTAAAACCTAACAGCTGTTTTACTTAGAATCCTGTACACATCTGTATCGAACACTCACAGCATGCCGCTTATGTTCAAGCAAAGAGTTTCCACGCCAGATATTGACCGTTTATTGTTTACGTTATTACTTATTGCTTTTTATAGAAGTTTCTTTTAATGTAGAAATGTTTTCAAAAGCATCGTTGCATTTGGCTTTTGTTTGGATGTTCCCAAGACTTTTGCACAGTGCTGTAAATAAAACAGCTGTTAGGTTTTACTGAGCATGCTGGAGAATACGAGTTCTTTTGGTAACTTTGCCACACTCGCTCCTTTCTATATTCATGCAAAACCCAGCAGTTTACATTATAGTTTTTTTTTTCCATCTGAAAACTGGTCTGTCATTTCTTTACAGACATGCAAATATTCTTCTGTAATGTTATTTATTCATTAATTGTAGTGTATCTTTGTAGGGAATGGTCTTGTACATAATAATGCAGACATAATAAACTTATATAACAAATTTTGGACTACAGATAATATGGCGCCTAAGACTTTTGTACAGTATTGTATATACAATTAAACCTTGGATTGTGAGCATAATTCGTTCCGGAAGCGTGCTTGAATAACAAAACACTTGTATATCAAAGTAAATTTCCCCTATAAGAAATAATGAAAACTCTGATGATTCATTTCACAACGCAAAACATATTAATATAAAAGTAATCAATACATAATGTAAAGTAAAAATAAAACTTTACACCTTTGAAAAGAATCCCGACAGAGTAGTGTTCCGTTAGTGTGTGTGGACGACTCTCTCCCTTCCTCCTCCCTCCCTCCACTTGTCTTACACAGTAGCCCCCTCCCTTCTCTCAAATAAAGTAGCTCCCTCTTCCTCCCTAAGAGAGGAAGGTAGGGGGCTACTGTGTAGGACAAGTTGTACACACACACACAAACACACACACACACACACACACACACACACACACACACACACACACACACACACACACACACACGCGCGTCTGCATGCTCAAGGACAGACACACACCAATGGAAACACTGCTCTGTTGGGAAACACTTGTGCCTAAGTTACTATAAGTTACTATAATATAATATATAATATATTAAAAAGTTTTGCTCGTCTCAAAATCCTCGCAGACCAAGTTACTCGTGATCCAAGGTTCCACTGTATTTAGTTTTTCAGCATAGGACATTCATTGCAATTTCTCTGTAACATTTACTTTTGTTTGTTTTGTTTTTTTTTTCCCAAGAAAATAAATGGGACAAGTTTCTGCAAATAATATAAAATCAAAGATCACAGGAATTATAATCATTTAATTTATGGATGTTTCACAATGTTAAATGTAACTAGAAACGGATTTTTAAAGAGTATGGCATGTCATATTGTAATTGTATAAAAAGATCAAATGACTTCATAGCATTACTTTATGTAAGTGAAATTTAAGAAATTTACTATGATTCTCCATAAACACTTTTGTACTATGCAAAAGTCTGAGCCACCCCACATTTCTTCATTTGAAATGAAATAAAATAAACTAGGGTATATTAGCTGTTTATTTAACAACCTCAACAGCAACCTCATTTCCCCTTTCATCTATCACAAAGAATTACTCAGAATTCAGCATCGCCAGCATACTAATGTATTATATGTAATAAATAATCAGGCACATCTGTCTTCATCTGCACTGGTTTCTCACTGGTTTATACCTTAAGTTAAACGGTTTCATGCTTGAATGATTCATAGGTCACTGCGTGGCTTAATGAATGAAAGTTATTTGTCTGAACTGTAAAATTTTCCAAAAAAAATTTGAGCCAAAAAGTCCTTCAGGAAGCCTGGAGAACTATTCCACAAGACTACATTTAAAATACAAGAAGGTCTGGAAGAAAAATATAAAGAAATGAGGGGTAGGTCAAGACTTTTGCACAGGGTGTACAATAAAAGTTGTCCAAAAACTAAAAATTAAGCTGAATTGTAAAAAGAAACAAATATTCCTGTGGGTAAAAACAGTAAGGCACAGCTACTGCTAATGTTTGTCTGTTGTAACATAACATATTAGAGGATCGTTAATATGCAAATGCATGTGCATACTAATTATGCATGTCATTATTTGTGGGTGTATGTGTATTCACACCTGCATAGCTCATATAATTACTAAAAGGCGTTTGGATAAATTTGCTGCAGCCACAGGTCTCGTTTCCAGGCTCAGGGTCATGACAGTGTTTGTATTTGGGTGTGGGGTTTGTGTCGGCGCACAAGTCCCCTGTTTCCAGCGAAGGCTCCATCTCCAAACAGGCGTCGTTGCAGGACTCGATCTCTGAAATGCCCCTGAAGACGTGGTACAAGCCCAGGCTGTGGCCGATTTCATGGATCATGGTGTGAGTGTGGCCGAAAGTGCCGTAGAAAGATGGATTTAACACTATGCCACCTGGAAGAACAAAGGAAGCATGTAGTGAGGAAGCTGACATTAATCAACGCAATATTTGCCAATGTGTATGTTTCGTGGGTTTTTTTTTTTTTTTCTTTTCAAACATTGAAAAAGGAATGAAAAGTTCAAACAAAGCTCTGGCACCTACGACTCATTTAACTCAAAATCAGATGATGAATTGAGTCAGCTGTGTAACTCTAAAAGTTAAAAACGTAAACACCGGACCCATCGGGGGGTCCGTGACAAATGAAACAGAACCTCCGAGACGCAGTTATACCAATAATAGCAGCACACTTAATCAGGGACAGATCAAAGCGAGAGCTCATTTGTCATTCATCTAGTGTGAATTAAACACACTTTATTACCGAGATGGGTCAGGGCCTCCTTGTCCCACGGCCAGGTGGCTACTCCAGCCAGATCCTCATTAGTGGAATTGGCAAAGAAGATGTTAAGGTGCGTAGAGCCGTCCACTTTGAGGATATCTTTCAACTCCTTCACATCCAGGTAGGCCCTGTGGGTGCAAACACACATAAACATACAGAATGTGCTTCTCATTAGTGATGGAAATCAGAGAAGAACAGAAAAAAATTTGGTTGTCCCTGTGAACAAAAAAAAAAAATCCTTTAGAAAAAGTATGAATAACACTCAATGTATAATCGCCGCATTCATAGGGGCTACGGAAAGCACTTGACGTAAACCTACATGAGTTTTCATTAAGGCTTGTTTCATCTGTGCCATCTGGTTGTATTATAACTGATACTACAATGCAATGACGGCTGACTTCTAAAAGACGAATGGAAGTTATTAGAACTGCAACACGATTTCCTGCTTTTAACACCTTCAAAAAGTGAAGCTGCTCCTTAATAAAATGAAATAAGAGTTCGATTTTCACTAATCCGGCCTGGAAAGTGCCGTAATCCGCCACCATCGACTCAGGTCTTATGAATCTCAATGCAAAAAAAAAAAAAAATGTAAATAAATACAAAAGCAGACCATTGTCGAAAACCTTTGCACTTTCTGTGTAATTTATATATTTGAATAGAGAGAGAGAGAGAGAGAGAGAGATTCTATTCCTTCCCAAATTATTATTATTTTATTATTTATTTATTTACTTATTTTATTGTAGTGAAATATTTCTATTCTATAATAGAAGTGACATGAATGGAAGGAGTCTCCAATGTCAACACTTTTTAACAGTTAAAAGTAAAGCTGTAACTTCAATTAAATTCAATTTAGTTTTATCAGTTGAATAACTTGAAAGCTTTCTGTAACCGGAAAGACTTTGAGATTCTTTTTGCAGGTGCTGGTTAAAAAAAAAAAAAATTTTTAAAAATAAAAAATTGTTGTTTTAAATTCTTAACACCCTTTTTGCAGTATTAACATATTTCCTTAATTTGTATTAACTTAAGAACGGCTTTTCATAGCTATAAGTGTAACTTTAATTCTAAACATATTAAACCTACATGTCTTTTCAGTACTAAATAAAATGTAATCATTGGCTGTGGTGTGAAGAGAACCAGATTTCCAAAGTTACCCCTTTGGTTGCACCTTCGTTTAGCAAAGAATTAAAAAAAAAATGACCTAGCCCTATCACTGGTAAACCTAAATAAAGGTGTATAAACCACATTTTATCAAATTTATCATGGTTTATAAAGGACACTTAGACTAAAAGTGCACTTAAAAGTGTCTACTTTTCCATCTCCATATTATACCATTACTTTAAGACAGTGATGCATTACATTTGAAGCGATTCTATGCCATATTTGGAGTTGCTTATTTATTTCTTGCCAATGTCCCATGTTCAGATGATCCCCTGGTATCTAATCACTGTATACATGCCTAACTATCTGACTGTATATATTATGATCAAACATTAGCTTTGAGACTTCGAGTCATTTTAAGCCATCATGGAAAAGAATAATGTCAACCAGAAGTGACATTCTGATAAACAAGGACATCAGCATGCAAGACCCTGGCAGGGTTCCAGCTATCATGCTGCATCACACTGCCTTACTGTAAAGCTATAAACCATAACCACATGCAGCAATTGTGACCGAAAACTCACCCGAGCCGTAAAAAACAATGACATGTTTGCCTGACGTTAACGGGTGCTTCCAGACAGCTAGTCTAAATGAAGACCACACACTGGGATGACACACTCCAGCTGTGGAAGGGTGTCCAAACATCACATGGAGGTATGTTTAATTGTCCTACACTCTCATCGTACATTCGTTATCCCGTGACGTCAAAACACACAAGAGATCGTAAAAGAATTGTTTATTTAAAAACAAAAAGTCGGAAAAAACACAAAAAATAAAAATCAAAGCCGCGTTACGTAATTAGCTCGGTTTAAAGAAGCTTGGTTTATGCCGTGACAGAAGCTCAATAAATCGTCTGTCATCCTTCCAAATGGGAAACTTAGCTACAGTACAGCAATATGTACCAGAAGCACAGATGTTTAACTACAGCATTTTAATTGCGCTCACGACACATCGCAACCATCTGTTTGTCAGAGACGGAGAAGAATTCCTGGAGTTCCTTATGTAAGATATTCCAAATATAAATACAATATTCCTGTTTCCTGACAGCTCGCGCCTGTCAAATGATGTGCCGGAGACACTACCGGCAGGGTATTGGGAGATGCTTAGTACCATTCTGCCCATGTCTTATCATCACTCTTTATTGATGGAGTGATTTAGATGTTCAGGACAGGTGAATAGACTTGCTGAAGCAAAGCAGACGGGCTCAAGTTATTCTTGGCCTAGTTCCAAGAAATGATGTAAGTTCGCTTATATTAATAATGACAAGAATGCCATAATTTCTCCAGATAATGTTTTTTTAAGGATTTGTATGTGGGGGAGGCGCTTCTTAGTAATTCAATTCATAACATTCTGGGGGTTCCTGTTGACGGTCCAATGCTGTCCTATCTAAGATCTCGTGTAGTATTAGGTTATAATGGACTGTAATTACAATTCATTATAAATGTGTGTAATTAAAGGGTTTGCGTTTTGAAATTAGGTTCTTTCTTGAAGACATTTATCAGCAAGCATATCACACAAAATTGGGCAGGGCGTAGATTTGGTTGGCTTCATATTCAATTCCAGCCATGCCTGAGTATGCTGCACCACTCCAACATGGTACAGTGATCACATTGGACATATTGAACTTTGGGGTCGAGCACAAAGGAATCCATGCCTGAGATGTTGGAATAAAAGTCTCAAAGCTCTCTTCATTCTCACTCATCTTCATCATGGTCAGGATTGCGCAACATCCAGAGACTTGCTCAACAATACTGGATGTGAGAGAGGATGCCAGTCCATTCATACCCTCCCAACATTCTTTCACAATGTTTTTATTTTCTCTTTCCCCAGCCAAAGATTCCAGGCAGGTCCTGGGAGATTCTCAGACATTCCCAAACCAACTATGAAACATATTCACTCCTGCAAGTTCCAGGTCTTCCATGGGGTCTCTGACCAGTGAGAAGTCCTGATACAGCTACAGCAGGAACCAGCAAGAGAATGTCCCTTTAAGCTGACTAAACCACCTTAACTGGCTCCTCTTTATTCAGACAATGATGCTATTCCAAGGCTGAGCAACTCTGCAGAAGATCCTCATTTCTGTCATCAGTGCAGTCACATTACAAGTTATCTTGCCATCTTAACTTTCAACAGCTTACACTGCGATATATATTTTATAGTTGCCTAGAAGCCTCTGGAAATCCAACCCAGTTGCTATTCTTCAGCTTTCATTTATCTGAAAAGCTAATTTCAGCTGATTTTCCCCAGAACTTCAGCCTGATCTCTTTGTGGTTGATCAGAGGTGTGACCTGGAATGAGGGCTTAACCATTATTTTTCCCCAGGGTTACCCATTTTATCTGTGGGGTATATGAGGTGGTGCATAGGGCATTTTTCCAATCACAAGGCCAAACATTATCGTACAAACCCTTGAAAGGGAAACTAAACTTAACCTAATAACAGAGAGTTAACAGAGGGCATTGAAGGCTCAGTAGTAGGCTCCTCATCTGCCATTCGATTTCAAGCCCAAAGGGTCCAAGATCGCTGTCTACGATAGTCCTTGTCACACTCCTGTATGTATGAAAGGGGCATTAGACCAGTGCCAAGTAAAAACATGCAAATTCTATGTTCTACTGTGGCATCCCCTTAATAGGAGAAGTCAAACAACAAGAGCCAATTGAAATAGACGGATTTGTTAATCCATCGTTCCAAACTCTTTTAAACTGAATTTTTAGGAGCTGGTTTTAAACCATTCAAACCATTCAATTTCCACCCATATACAGTATAATTCATAAAGGAGAGCCTCACTGGACTGGCTGTTATCACCAGTGCTTTTAAAGTAATCAGTCATACATCTGTGCTGTTAAATCACTGCAGATTCAGTCATAAGTCTGGTCTTGAGTCAAACCAAACCCATTTCATTCATCCTTTTTTTTTTTTCAGTCCGTTAGCTAACCAAAAATTGATTTCTAGAAGTGATGCTTCAAACAAGTTAACCACATTCACATATTCTGATTACTGGTACACTGAAATAAGATGAGGCCAGAGCTGAATGTCTGGAAACTCTGGGCTGGCCATCAAAGAGCTAATTCAAGGAAATACCAAATTCAAAGATCTATTTAAAACAAAATGAGGCGAAACAAGGTCTCTACCTTCACACCTTGTCTCCAACTCCTTCATTCTTACGAGCTTAGAAAGCAAACAGGCACAGCTATTTCAATGTACATGTAGACGCACCGTGCATACCAGATGTATTATACTATACCAAATATGGACACAGCCAGTAGTTGTGTTCTTTTGGATAATTAATGGTGGTAAATTGGGGAGAATTTCTCTGGCACTGGGTTGTTGCTAAATGAATCATTAAGAACCAGAGCAGAACATTGAAAACAAACATATTCGGTCAAAAAATAAATAAATTGGCTTCCTTGTTACTCATTCAGCAGAACTTCAGAAGTATGTGCTAATTTTCTGCCAAATGTATTTGATGGTTGAACATTCAGTTTTCCCGATTCTAGATCCTAATCTGCGGTGACCCAGTGGGCCGGTACTGCATACCAATAAACCATTCAATGAAGGGACCCAGTACTAGGAAAAGAGGAGGGAAGATGCCTGAGAGAAAACACATGTGATGATGTTATTTCATCTTAAACATCACTTATTCTCCTTAGTAATGGCTTCCAAGGCATTCTGACATGACCACCAACTCATCGATAGGTTCACGACTCACCTCACCGCTCACTTAAAACTACTTTCACCCCTAGGTCACCCCGACACCAGGTCTAGAATTTAAACCCAAGAGTCTAAAAAGAGGATATTTCTCCATTCTTTATGTGTTTGCAATTCAGTCACATTAAAAAAAAACCCCAAGGCTTTAATCTACCTTTGAATTTTTTTTAGGGATAATTTCTTAACTGTCGCAAATTCTTGGGGACTTCATTGCAGGACAAATTTGTGTTTTAATCTTATACATTCTAGAAAAAAAAAATTAATAAAACCAAACATACCTGAAAATCACTGTACTTGCGGTTGCAACAGATCCGTTTTTGGTGTGTGTGTGTGTGTGTGTTTTACAAGGATGTTGTGGCTTTAAAGTGGTTGCTTTTATGCCAAAGTAGTCCATTAAGACAAAGCCATGAATGTCCTGCTTTTGTCTTTATAGACTGTAGGGTTCAAGACTTTGAGGTAGGTCTTCCGTGTCACAGCTCAGCGGGACGGTTGAAACCCTCTATGAAACTCAATTAACTTATTAACGTGACACGGTGGAGCATTGGCTAAGAACGCTCAACCACTCAGGTACGCCAACCTTCCACCTGTGAATAATCTCTTTGGGAACTGAGCCATGACAGGCGATTTTATTACAGTACATAACTACAGTGCCTTTGGTTCCAAGTAGAAGCACCGCCATCTGTGTGTACTGCAGAGCACCAAACACTGTTTGTGCGAGTAAAAAACAAACAACTGACGGAAATCAGGAAATGACAAGAAATCCGAACAAAACATGCAGCCTGAACAAAAAAATAAATGAAAAGGAAAAAAATGAACCAGGAATCATTTGTAAAACATCAATGTTTTAATGTTATACTGTTGACCGAATTCTGAGAACCTTCTCGTTCTTTCCTTCTAGCCCGATTCCCAAACAAGCAAACTGGTACCAGACTCCAGGTCTGCAAAAATAAACCCCAGATCATCCATTGTTTCCGCATGCATGAAGCGAAATGTTGGTCCAGAATTCCACAATTAAGCTGGAATGTTGGTGAACGTTTGCAGCACTGCGTTTCGCTTCGTCTCCCTGGATGGTGAACCTCAATCGACAGAAAGCAAGTAACCACCTGAAGAGATCATCTCCTACTTTGTGTCACTCAAGATTATTCCTCCTCCTCCCCACACTGCGCACCTTGGCGGTCTCTCAAACCGTCTCTCGAAGAAACAATCTTTATCCCATCAGTCGTAATATTTCAATCTCATGCTCGGCCTTTGCCAGCTGCTGATTTCTGTAACTGGACCAGATGTCTGATGATAAATGACCCCTTGATGATTGCAATGGGATAAGTTTCGGCAAGAGAAAAAAAAGAAAAAAGAAAAAAACAAGCGCTTTTATGCAAGTCTGATGTCACCTAACAGCCCGCACACAGAGTCACTTGAAGTACTTAAGGAATGCGAGTGGAGGCAATTGTCTAGACTGCGCTGGGATTAAGTGACTAATAGAAAACACCGTCGTTCCCTTGATAAACTCAATCAGCGCGAGGGATTTGAACAGACACGAAGACAAGGGGAGTCACTCGCTCTGCTTACTCCTGCTAATTTCGAGCTATGTCTAGTCATTCCTAATTGCATCCTAGAAGCTGATTTTGGAAAATGATTTTGGAGTAAAACCGCAGAAGACGCTATAAGACCACGATAAGCGTTATATTTAACCCTGCCTCATCAGCTCCTTTATTATTCTCTGGACATTCCTTAATAATCCTTATCATCCATCAAAGCAGCATGTGCTTAACTTTGACTTCTGCTTCTATTCCCGAAATCTTCCATCTTTGAGCAAGGTGAACATGGGAGCTTTAAACATGGCTGTCTTTACAATATTAGCAACAGCTGGCCTACTACAGAGATCCAGTGCAGATCTGGCCAAAGTTAAACCAGACGGTTGAGGAGAAATTGTAAACATCATGTGCTTTCTCCCCAGTGACCTCAGGTATTCCTGGATTGAAATCATTCTTTGTGTGTGTGTGTGTGTGTTTTTTTTTTTCTTCTTCTAAATCTAAGACGGTTGTCATTTGTTAAAAATGCTAGCATTATTATCTAACAACCACAAACTAGATAGAGTGCTTCCTCAGAGGAAAAATACATTTAGCTCTTTACTGAGAGCTGGAAATAAGGTGAGGCTCTGACTATGAGAATATGAGTAGCAGACTGTGTAGACTGACAGATGACTATGAAACTGTAATTGAATATAGAGTACACTGGTCACCATGGAGAATTGGGTGATACTGGAGATAAATTGGGGAAAATGTAGGTTTTTCTTACCGAACAAGGAATACGGCTTTCTCTCCAGAGTGTGGGATGATTCATGAGCTCTATGAAATGGCCAGAAAGCTGGATTCCAGTGGAATGCAAAAGCGCAGCTATGTCCCACTTGGAATGCCAAGGATGGCAGTGGTTTTTCTGCTATGGAAATTGCTTGCCAGTTGGCGTGGTTGCACTTGTCATATGTCTAAAACTTACTCAGGGCACAAATGAAAGACTCTACAAAGCCTATTACATTTAAAACCACAAGCAAATTCCCATACTCTGGAGAATGACGTCAATCTCACCCTAGTTTTTGGCAAAGAGGTGGTGTTGAATGCCAGTCTGTCCAACATCAACATAAAATGAGATTTACTGCTTTACTTCATTAGATTTTTTTAAACATGACATTTAAAAAAGAAATGATTCATTTGACAGAATCGACCCCTTACCTTAAACGTGAGGCAGGATTGAAGCACGTCTTGGTGACATCGGTAACATTGGGGTTACAGCAGTCATCTTTATCGTAGGCAAAGTTATCCCAGTTGCATTCCGGATCGCACACACCATTGCCTTGCTTACGATCAGCGCAGTAGGCCCTGGGCTTGCAGTAGCCACCATCGAATCCAGTCAAGGTATGGTTACACTCAGGATCGCAGTCCTCATCGCCCACCTTACTGATATCACAGTTGGCTAGCACTAACCGGGATCGTAGCGTGGAGTTGCTGACGTTATGAACTGTCAACTCCCAGGTGATGTTGTACATGCTGAAGGCCTCGTTCAGTTCCTGGTGCTGCAGATATATCTGCTGGTCCGTCACGGTGGGTCTGCGGTACTCGTCATCATACACGTTGATCACCCGGTAGCGCACTGTCTTGGGCTCCCGGAAGGTCCAGGTGTGGTTGTAGTTGTGCACAACCTCCACGTTATCGCACACTGTCTGTCCACAGGCTGGCGGCTCAAGGGTTGTGTCCAGAGAGTCCAGCCCAGCTCGAGGACCTTCATCTGGTTGTGGGAAATTCCCATCCTTCACCACCAGCCACTTGCGATCAGGGTGCTCGAAGTTCTCCCGGATGACGAGGTCCACTTGATTGTAAGGATCTATGTGGCCATGCATGTCCTTTATGATTTGCCGCTGGGAGAGGGCTTGACGCCACAGAGTCACTCGCTCAACAGAACCTCTGTAATTATGGTTTAAGGCATTTCCGCCCACCATCAACACCTTGGGATTCAGATTAGATTACAATTCAATACAATTTTTAAAGCAAAAGAACTTAAAGTCAGGCCTGTTGTTACAACTATGACTCAATGAGTTGTCTGGGCTGATGAAGATACCACAACTGATAAAACATATGGTATAAATGAGAACATTCAAATGGTTTCAATGTCCTTGAGATTGTTAACCCCTTAGCTTTCAGTGAGTAATGGTTAATGAATTTTTTTTTATTTCCTATGGGAAACAAACAGAGCCTGGAGAGAGAAGTCAATGACCTACCTTACACTTCTTAGTAAGGGAGCAGAAGACATCTCCAGACTGTTCTCTACTAACGGCAGTCTGCGCACCATTCACAAACAGTCTCATATAAATGCCATCGTAGGTGACTGCCACATGGGCCCAGTGCCCAGGCAGGTAATTGGTGTTGGAGTAGATGGAGGTGACCTTATGAGCACGATCCGTCTTAAGAGAGAAGAAGAAGCGAGGGTCTCGGTTGCCTTGCTCGCTAACAGTCTTGATACCCAGCAGCCAGCCCCGATCGCTCGAGGCATAGAAACACTTATCGAAGAGGCCTGTGTGAGAGAAAATAAGTAGGACAATGGATCAGACACGAACGCTATCCTGGTCACGAACTATGTTGTAATCTGGTGAGCGGAAAACATCTGCAGGATTGAGAAAGTAAAACTAGGAAAGATGATATATAAATGTGAAGAGAGGGTTTGTTAGCTTGCCAGATATCATCTTACTTCAAGAGCGGTCTTCATAGGTCAAACTTGTAAATAGATTTTATTCCAACACAAGCTGGTCATGATAAAAGCCGCTGATGTCATTGTTGATGTCAAGGTGACATAACACAATTACATGACATAGCATCGTCTAAGAACAATATAGCCTGCTTACCTCAGTTTTAGTGTCATGTTGACATAACACCCAAATGAGTTGACATAACCTGGCCTAAGCTGACACATACATATGATAGCTGACTTCATATCTTCGTTGCTCTGGCTTCAGATAAGCCACTCACTCATACCTACTGAGATAAATATTTTAAAATGTTTGTGTCAGACGCCAGAAAGAGCTTATGTAACTTACTCGGGCTTACAGTATGAACACAGTGTTACAGATCGACGCATGCATATACAGTAGTATATTGGATGCTTGATAATTCCCAGGATAACACGGATGAGACAAATCCACTGACAGAGAAATGTTGGTGCTCCAAATCTATCTTCTGGAGCCACCT
>JAAGKR010005599.1:37500-47500 GCA_011419295.1 Clarias macrocephalus
CCGAGCCTCCCGGAGCTTCACGAGTTCGCGCTTGGATCGACCTTTCCTCCACACGGGGCCGCACTCCGACCCGACACACAGGATCAGGATAACGAGGCACGGGAGCCACGGCAGGAAAGTCCACACTTTCATTTTTTTGTTGTTGTTGTTAGTTTGTTTTATATAGACGTATGAATAATATATCTATATATATAGAGAGAGAGATTTAAAGGGAATTTGGAAACGCGCAAAGGCGCAAGCAAGTTCTAGATTTTTCCCCCCCTCTATACGCAGCTGTCAAGCCGAAGATCAACAAACACCCCCAAAGCACCGGCGCTCTTATTTATTACTAGTCTCTATAAAGCACCGCCGCCACCGCGCGCCTCATGCTTACCAAAGTGAGTCTTCCGCTGCTCGGATCGGAGCTCGCCAGTGCGCTCGGCAGTGCGTTCATTTCTGCGCTCCACGTTGCCTTTTGAAAGGATCTGGGGATCCAAAGGGAGGGAGGAGGTGGAGGTGGAGGTGGTGGGGGGGGGTGTGGGTGGGGGTGGTGGGGGGGGGGTTGACTGACTAATAAGTAATCAATCAGAGTTGAGATCGGAATCGGAATCAAGCCCCCCTCATCTCATCTCATCTCATCTCATCTCTTACAGAATGGATCTCCAGTAGCCTGTGGTGAGCCCGTGCGCGCTTATTATTATTATTATTATTATTATTATTATTATTAAATCCCACTCGCAACACGATGTCAGAAATGGCACACGCGTGCAGAAACTCGAGAGCTTGCAATATTGGGAATAAAAGTCCCGAAAGTTGCATTTGGGCTTGAAAGTTGCTGGATGGAGTCAGCGCGCGCTGGAGCCAGGCATCGCGGGATCCTCACAGGGGTGCAGACAGACAGACAGACATACAGAGAGAGAGAGAGAGAGAGAGAGAGAGAGAGAGAGAGAGACTGACTGACTGACTGAATGACAGACGGACATGCAGGAAGGAATAGAAGGACAGGAAGGGCAGGTTGCGTTGCGCTGCGATGCGAAGTGCGCGATGCTTTGCTTTGGAGACTCAGGAGTTTCTGCTTTTTAGTCCTTCCTCCTGTGGTGTGCTGGAGGGAGGTGGAGGGATGGAGGGCGGTGGGTGGAGGGGAGTCGACTCACACAGGTAAAAAAGCAGGCAAGGCTAGAGAACTTTCCCCTGCCTCCAGAAGCGCTCAGGGGGGAAGTGTGTATGCGTGTGTATCCCTCTAGTGGCTACTATTTGCATATGTCACTATCTGCGCTTTCGGTGCGCATGGGAAGTTCAGGGCCGAAGCGAGACTGCAAATGAACCAAAACAAGTCATCTGGGCCACCAAAGCTGAGAATGTTTACAAGTAAAGTTTAAACTTTATTAACAGATAAACTGATAACTTTCTACTAACATGCACTCTAAAGGAGAAAAGTATTTGGGCAACGGCTTTGTACCCAAATACACATTTCCTATAAATACAATATGGGGTTACAGCTGTAACAGCTTCCACTCTTCTTGGAAGGTTGTGCACAAGAATCTGTACCCATTCATTCTGTAGAGCGTTTATGAGGTCAGACACCGATGTTGGACAAAGGGAAGGACTGGCTGGCTCGCAATCTATCCAGTTCATCCCAGAGATGCTCGATGGAGGTTTGAGGTCTCAGGGCTCTGTGTTCGGGCCGGTCAAGTTCTTCCACAACAAACTCATCAAACCATGTCTGTATAGTCCTTTATTTGTGCACTGGGGCTCAGTCATGTTGGAATAGTAAAGTGCCTCCTCCAAACTGTTGGCGCAAAGTTGGAAGCATTGGATTGTAAACTATGTATTGATATTTGCCGTTCACTAATAGGGATAAAGGGCCTGATTGACGGAAACACCTGAATTCAATAATTAAATCAAATACATTTGTGCATATATTGTATGGCCCTGAACAATCTTTTTATCATAATTTTGCTTAGAGGCTACAAATAAAAACAAATCTAAAAAGTACCAACCAATCCTAGTCATGAACACAAACACATTTACTGCTGATACAGAAAAAACCAATGAGCCAAATGTGGGAGGAAACCGGAGTGCCTGGAGGAAACCCATCATGCATAAAGGGAACATAAATGCAAACTCCACACATACAGTACAGACCCAAGGCATGAATTAAACCACCATTGTTGACCACTATGCCAACAAACAAGCAAACAAACAAACAATTAAAGTATAAGTTTAAAACATTCAAATATGGGTAAAAAAAAGTATAATTAAAAATGAAAAAACATAAAAAAAAAAACAAAAATGTTAAAGTTAATTATTTATTTGTACAAGAAAAAAAGAAACATAATAAAAAACAAAACGTGGATAAATAGAACAAAAATGCTCCTGAAAATACATAATTTTAAAATGTGAAAAAAAGAATTTATGTGTAAAAAAATAATCACATGTAAAGATCACAGGCGAAAATATATCAATTAAATAAATTAAAAATAATGATTACATGTGCAAAAACAATGGAACAATCATACCATGAGAATTCTCGTCCGCACAGCGTCTCACTTTTCAACTTTAATAAACCTTCAACAGGTTTCAGGAAATCATGCTCCAGCACTGGAACTCCCATCATAATTCTTACCCAAATTATATTTTAATCTAGGAAATGGTATAAGAGCTGGCATGAGGAATGCAGGAAATCCATCCCGTACCTGCGCACCATGTCTGTAACAGTGAAGTGCAATAAAAAAAGGAATTTACTGACCCTTACTGATGAAAAAGCTTCACTTCCTCTGCACCCGGAGCCGTGTCTGCTCTGCAGGGCCGGTCTCGTGTGCTCCATATGGAGGGAGCGGGAGCTAACGTGAGGAATGTGACGGCATCTTTTCTTTTCTTTCTTTTTGTTTGGTGTAAACGAACAGCAGACGATTGTCACTTGTCATAAAACCTCCCTGTTAAATATTTGTTTTGTTCTGGGGTCAGCTTTGACATGTCGCACTAGCAAGTTTTTTTTTGTTTGTTTCTTTTTTCCTTTTGTGCTTCATTCCTTGGATTTGCGAATGTCGTTTCGAACGTCTGGGTGCAGCACGAAGAACAGGTTTGGTTCCTGATTGGGGCTCTTATGAGGAATGCTTCTTTGATATGAAAAAAAATCTAGATATAGTTTTGTCTATTTATGGGACACAGTATATATGGTGCACATCAAAGTTTTGTGTGGAAGCCACAAAACAACAAAGTCATTCTGCATAAATCCCAAAACTTTACATTTCTTTTATTTTCTTGGGTTTATTCCCTTTCCACAATGGATCATTGTCACAGTTTGCATGTTCTTCCCATGCTTGGTGGGTTTCCTCCGGCCCGTCCATGTGCAGATTTGGTTAATTGGTGTTCCCAAATTGCCCGTAGTATGGGTCCAGGGTCTACCCCGACTTGTGCCGTATGTCTCCAGGCCCCCACAAGGAATTATATACAGGATAAAGTGGTATAGACAATGAGTGAGTGATGAGTGATGATGATGATGATGATGATGATGACGTCCCCGCTCAGTGGTTAAGATGTTGGACTGCTGATTAGATGGTTCCTGATTTGAGCGCCAGGGCTGCCGAGCTACCACTGTTTGATGCTTGAGCAAGATCCTTCACCCTCTTAACCGCTCAGATACAACCTTGACAGGGCTCAGTATAAAACCACACATCGTAAAGTATAATCTCTGGTCATGAGTTGAGCTCTGTGGCGTAAGCACTGCCATAGGATCGCACGAAATTAATGGGACAGCGACAAACACCGACGAGGAGAGTTTGAATTGTGGCAGCAGACAGACAGTCTCTATAACGTCAGGACAAAAAGTAGAAAGAACTAGAAGCTCTGTTGATGGAGTTTATTTACTACCAGGACAATGTGAAACTGATTTTATGCTTTTGAGTTAAAGAAGTACAAACCCATAGCTTGTGCAGTAGAACAAAGTAGTCATCCTCATCATTTACTTTGGCACAAAGAACACGTTATCGTAGCCCTTAAGCTTTTTAGCCATTATTTATTTAGCAGTAAACATATAGACTGTAGGGTTCAGGATTGTGCAGTATAGAGTGATATATCCTTTTTTTTTTTTTTTTACAAAATAAACATGATGAACTGAATTTTTCATTTTAGATAACTATACAAACATAATTTTAAAAATGTAAAAAAAAAAAAAAAAGGGTCACATAGGCAGAGAAAGAAATAGCACAGTTACACAAGATCACATGTTTTGATGATTGTTATTTTTTTGTTAGTTTGTTTATTTCTTTGACCAAATAATAATAATAATAATCTGCTCATTTTTATAGATTCTACATATTTGCAATGTCATTCCCATATACCAGTAGGGGTAAATATGTACACGTTGTAAAAGTAATGATATAATGACATATCCGAAAGCCCAAATGCACAGTTTGAAGTCTGACCCAAGTTCCAGTCTAAAACATTCCAACATTTGAAACGAAAAAAAAAAAACTTTCGCTCATAAATTTCTTGTTCACTCACTCACTCACTCATCGTCTATACCACTTTATCCTGTTTACAGTGTCGTAGGGGCCTGGAGTCTATCCCAGATGACTTGGTGTACGAGGTGGGATACACCCTGGATGAGTTTCCAATCCATCACAGGACACACACACATACATACGCAATCTCACACACTCATTCACACACTATGGGCAATTTATGAATGCCAAGTAGACTAATCTGCACATCTTTGGACTGTGGGAGGAAACCGGAGTACCCAGAGGAAACCCACCAAGCACGGGGAGAACATGCAAACTCCATGCACACAGAGACGGGAATCGAACCTGGCCCAGACCCGGTCCCTGGAGGTGCTAACCAGTAAGCCACCGCACTGCTCCCGTTGGGTGTATCAAGTTGAAATCTTCATCTGAGGTTTTCTGTAGAGTTTCCATGTATGGTGGCAAACTACAACAAGATAATCCCCTTCCAAAAAGAGTCCAAATACAACGATTTAAAACAAGGACCCAAAAGAAAATCTAAAACATTGGATGTGTTTAAATGTCCTGTCCCGGTACTTGGTACCAGAAAGAAAGTGCTCCATGTAGAACCCTTTAGAGGTTAAGAATTCCTAATTCTCCAGTGATTTCTACTTTTCTTTCTTCAGTACATATTTACAGGGTCGGTGTACAGAACTAACTCCAAATTATTGGTACGTTTTTTCATCTTGATCTCTACAACCTGCCAGAAGTTAAATATTTAGCAACGTTGGTATTAGGTACAGTACATTCTTGGGAGAGAAAAAAAAGGGGTTATTAAAAGGTACTTAAAATAAAAGGGGTTCTTTAAGTAGTTCTTTAAGTGTTCTGTAGATGCCCCTCCTTTCAGGTTCTGATCATTGTTTTCATATCACAAAGGATTTTATGAAATTTGGGGTGAAAATGCAACATCGAAAATGGGTTCTTGAAGGGTTTATTAAGGCTTCATTAGATGGAAAAAGGTATTTAGCCTTCTAAATGGATTCTGCTGGCATGGTGGCTTACTGCTTAGCTCCAGGGTCTGGGGTTCGCTTCCCACCTCAGGGTCTGTGTGCATGGATTTTGCCTGTTCTTCCCCATTGCCTCGTTTCCTCCGGGTACTTCGGTTTCCTCCCAGAGTCCAAAGACATGCAGATTAAGGCTAATTGGCGTTCCCAAATTGGCTGTAGTGCATGAATGTGCGTATGAATGTTGACCGGCGGTCCCACCGCGGTCGTAATTCAGGGATAAATACCATGGTAATCACCATTGGCCTCCATGGTCCATAAGTTGGACTACAGAAGTTCCTAAATGGATGGATAGAAATAGGTTCTACTCGGAAGTCTGTCTGATGGGAGTACTCATTTTCAGGTTCAGCACAACATACTTATGAGATTTCCCAGAGAAAAGAGGAGCCAGAATTACTGGAAGGAAAAAAATAACCATTAGCCATTAGCCATTATTAGAGAAAGAAATGGCTGAAATGACATGAGGAAGTACCAGACTAGAAAAGCATCTTGTCATCTTCTAGATAAGATATATGCTCATTAGCAACATTAGCCATGTAGCCCTGGTGTAAAACGCGATTAAGCAAATCACAGATGCTAAACATTTTGGCTGTTTGACAAAACTCAGGGCGGTTTTGCAAATTAAAATTTTCTCCCAACCATATCTTCAAACTCAGAAGACCTGCAGAGCAAATATGCGTTTGGTCAGATGCCAAACTGTGCTTGATGAATTCTGGTCTTTACATCTCTAATGGTGTAATTACGCCAGCGCTGATGAAGCTGTTTCTTGATGCAAAATTGCACTCTGTGGTGGGCGTCAGTGTTAAATTTCCTGTGAGGGCCAGACAACGGTTGTGGCTACTCCAGCAGCAAGCGTTATTATTAATGTTATATTATAAAATAAAAAAAAGAAAAAAAACGAACATAATTTTAAATATCGTAAAACACTGAGGTCAAGCGCGCTACATCAAAAGCTTTGCCTTTGGCTCATTATTATATGATTGTTCAAGTTTATTCTTCAGTTCTATCATGATTGTGTCTAAAAGCTTTCAGGGTTTTCTACAATTCTAAATAAACCTCTGCTACTTCAAACAGCAAGAATGCAAAGTAATCAGTATAATAGGCATTAAACTTCCAAACTGTTTTTTTTTTAATCCAAAACACATCATTTATCACTGTTTTTTTATTTTTTTTACTTTATGAGGTTATGAGGAACGCTTTATGAGCATTATGAGGGCTAAAACATTACTTAATCCAAACGCGATCTGAAAAAAAAAAAAAAATCATTAGCATCCAGGTTTTTACTCGAACTTTAAGCTAAAATTTCTAAGAAGTCGAGGATACTTATGGATTTCAGATTAGCATTGTATAATCGTCATATGTTTGTCCTAGCTATAGGTTTGTGCATTTTCGAAAACCCTAATTTGTAGATTCATGCAAATGACAAGAAATTCTGGACTCTTGAACCAAGCATGTCTATAAACTACGAAGGTTGTTCAAGCCAAGCCGTACCGTCAAACTCCCTTCATTTCTCTATATACGCAGAGTTTCAACATACAGTGCGTCTTTATACATACTGTATGTTTCACTAGTGCTTGGATACCATCAAGGTAGAAAGTTTTCACCATCGGACTGCCTGCTTCACATCTGAAACGCTAGCCTCCCAGGAGCTCCTTTAATGGAGCAAACATGTGGAAATGGAAACAGGGCAGGTTTTCTTTGTGCAGGAAACGATCCACTCAGCCGCTGAATGTTTATGCGAAATGGCGTATAGCAGTGGACCAAACAGTCCGCTCTCAAACCAAGTTTCAAGTCTATGAACGAGTTAACGGTTACATTCGTTTTGAAAAGAAATAGTTTCACAATCAGGATTAGCTAGCTAATGTAATGCAAATTGCAGCTTCTGTTGCTAATATAAACAGTCAACATACTAGCCAAGTAGTTAGTAAACTAGGAAATAAATCCTGTTATAAAAAGTTCTAATGTATGATAACAATGGCAAGCAAAGAGATACAACAAATTATGAAAATGAATCTAAAATGCTACCCAGTGAGATACTTTCAGATAAGGGTTTAATAAGAATGAGTAGAATTTTTTGGTTTGTTTGTTTAACCAAAGATACCTTCCTTCTCGCCACTTTTCACCAACCTAAAAGAATGCGGTAATTATCTGAAAGTTTTTCACCCCAGTGTATTTGTTTGGACGTGCTTGATTGGGATTATATTCTCCAGAGCCTTAATGGTCATTCCACATGTTTGTTTTTTTACAACATTTGCTCGTTGTCTGTTGGCCCGAAGAGTGTTGAACATGCAAGGAATGCTGTGTGTGGTCACGCCGTCTGTCACTCATCTACAGCGGCCGCGGCTTAAAGCGTATATGTTCAACAGCACCACTGTGTGTCAACTTCTTCCCTGTTTACACATTTACCATGTGGTCTTGTTTTTCTTCCTTTCTTCTTTTTTTTTTTCTCCTCATTCTTTCTGGGTCGTTTTCCCACAGAAAGATCTTCTTCAGAAAGCCATGACGGCTTTTACATTTCATCTGCTCTAGAGTGACAGATTAACTTGATGGATTAATGGATTATATATGTCCTCATGTGTTTTACGCTCTTCCACTCTGGGATCATAGATCATGCTATGAAGTGACGCTACAGTAGAAGGATAATCCCTGTGAACAGGAAACTCTGCCTGTAACAATCTGTAAAGCCTGGATATTTGTCTTTACCAGCATGTGCCCTTTATACGAGGGGATTGAAGATAATAAAAAATGTAGCCCATTTACCAAGATGGCTTGTAGTCCAACATGTGCTTTTGTACCGTTGCACCGACTATGTCTTTATACAGAATACTTTCTACTAAGGGTATTGTTATGGCATAGTCTGAGTCCTGAGAAAATTCCCTGCTAAAAAAAAATCCAGAGGTAAATGTCATTTAAGGATAGACAAATTCCATGGCAGGTCCCAAGAAACGTGAGACAAGTCCTGAGGCAAGCCACAGTGAAGGGCAGATAAGTGCCTAGACAAGTCACAAGAGAAGAGAGACAATCCTGAGACAAGTCACAAGAGAAGAGAGACAATCCTGAGACAAGTCACAAGAGAAGAGAGACAATCCTGAGACAAGTCACAAGAGAAGAGAGACAATCCTGAGACAAGTCACAAGAGAAGAGAGACAATCCTGAGACAAGTCACAAGAGAAGAGAGACAAGTCCTGGAACAAATCAAGAGACGCAAGTCTTTGGAAAAATCCCCAAAAAAGAGATGATCACTGTTTAAGTAAACACAAAAAAAGTACTGCATCAGGTCACAAGAGACAAGAGACAAATCCTGAGTCAAGTCCAAGGAGAAGAAAGACAAGTCTTGAGACAAGAAAGACAATTTATTAGAAAAGTCCCAAGAAAAGAAGAGACAAGTCCTGGGACACAACTCAAGGGAAAAGAGACAAGTCCTGAGACAAGTCCCAAGAGAAGGGGACAAGTTTTGAGATAATTGGATGAACAAACAAAAAAAAAAGTAAAAACAAACAAAAAAAAGAATCCGGTCAAGTCAAATCCCAAGTAGGACAAATAAGCGGCCAAAAAAGAATAAGTCCTAACTAGAGACATACAAGGTCACAGACAAATCTCCAGTAAAGATACACGAAGTGAGAAACATGTCCTCAGTGAAGACATCCTGTGCAAGGACAGTAACATGTGCCAATTAAAGACTGGCAATTCCAGAGACATGGATCAAAACAAGATCAAAACAAGATCCAAAGTCTGAATTACTCAGAAAAAACCCATAGAAATCGTCTCTTTCCTCACAATGTCCCAGGTACAGACATACAAGTCTTAAGACACGTCGCTAGTACAGACGGACAAGTCCCAAGGCAAACTGAAATGAAAGAAAGAGAGTCCTATAGCAAATCCCAAATAAGGACAGAAAGGAACCTCAATTGCTAAAGGCAAGTGCCATCAAAAGGCAGGCAATTCCCAAGACAAGTACCAAGTAAAGACAGAAAAAGTTCCCAGACATATTCTAGGGAACGACAGTCTCCAGACGCATGTCGGTGAAGGACAGACTAGACCTAAGACAGACAATTTCCCAAACAAAAAAAAGGACAGCGTAAGTTCAAAACAAAGTCCAACGATCCCAATTCAAGACACAAACGTCCCTCAGGAAGTCCCAAGTAAAAAAATGCAAATCTTAAGACAAGTCAACATAAGATGATTCCACTTAAATAAACTGTAAAAACACATTATTACATTTCAATAAATAATGCGCATTTGCTCGGATTTAATGCGAGACGTTTGACGTCAGGTGTGTTCATGTGACTCCTAATACCTATATTATTTTTATATCAGGAATTATGATTTTTGTAGATTTTCGATTTTTACAGTTTAACAAAGCTGTTTTGGTTTCCAGTAGCTGATGAAATAAACCAGCTCTTATTTGACCCTGACCCTGCTGTTTATACCCAACCTTATTATATCATATAATTATAAAGGTGTTATGGAACTAAGCAATAAAAGCAGCAATTAGTACCACAATAGACGCAG
>JAAGKR010005600.1:0-11162 GCA_011419295.1 Clarias macrocephalus
TCTCTCTCTCTCTCTCTCTCTCTCTGTCTCTCTGTCTGTCTCTCTCTCTGTCTCTCGCTCTCTCTCTCTCTTCCTGTCTCTGTCTCTCTGTGTCTCTCTTTGTCTCTGTCTCTCTCTGTCTCTCTCTCTGTCTGTCTCTCTCTCTCTGTCTCTCTCTCTCTCTCTGTCTCTTTGTCTGTCTCTCTGTTTGTCTCTCTCTCTCTGTCTCTCTTTGTCTCTGTCTCTCTCTCTGTCTCTCTTTGTCTCTGTCTCTCTGTCTCTCTGTCTCTCTCTGTCTCTGTCTCTCTCTCTCTCTCTCTGTCTCTCTGTGTCTCTCTCTCTCTCTGTCTCTCTCTCTCTGTCTCTCTCTCTCTCTGTGTCTCTCTCACTCTCTCTGTCTCTCTGTGTCTCTCTTTGTCTCTGTCTCTGTCTTTCTCTCTCTGTCTCTGTGTCTCTCTGTGTCTCTCTCTCTCTCTCTCTGTCTCTCACTGTCTCTCTCTCTGTCTCTTTCTCTTTCTCGACAGTCTGAGTTGTTATTTTAGCTCTGATGCTTTGCGTATGAGAATCCGATAAGCTGGTCACACGAAGTTAGGATTAAACTCATACTGACACTGTGATTTGTTACTTGTATAACTGTATTTCTTTATTCCAAACTTTTCTATGAGATCTAAATTTTTTCATTTAATTAGATTAAATATCAGTTATTCTTTCCTTAATCTTTTTACCTTTTTCCTGCTGGCATTCTAACATGTCTTTCTTTCCATTAATGGGGGCCAAAACTACAGACTAGAAAGTGATCATATGGATCTGTTGTAGTTTTCATGTCTCTCTCTAACACACTTTTTTTTTTAACTCTCTCACCAGGATGAATATTCAAATGACACAGACTCCATGTGAGTGTCTGATGATTTCTCCATCAGGTTCTGTTCCACTGTTTGAAATGTAGATTTTAAATAATATTTAATTCTACAGATGGTACTGTATCGCTCTAGGTATAAAGTCTTTCTTCACTTTAATTTCATTCGGTTGAATGAAGTCCACTTGAGTATAATTTATAGTAAATATACTGTATATAATGTATTATTATTATTAATGATAATAATTACTATTATAAAAAATATTAATGTGTGTTTGTGTTTGAGTTCGGTGTGTTTAGGAGGCAACATCCTGTCTCACCCCACACTCTTGTTTAAAAAGACTTGGTTTATTTCTGGTCACATTTTTACATCACACTGATTTACACACTGATCCACTGATTTGATGATGTCATAGACTTTCCTTTAATTCCAGACTTGATGCTGCTGCTTAATCTTACATTATTGACTGTGTGTTTGGACTGTGGTCTGGTGTTTAGGTAAAAAGACAATCTGTCTCTCTCTGAGCATACAGTATGCTACAGATGAATGGATAAAGCCTTGCGTGTGGCAGGGAGTGTGTTTGTTACTTTCTCTAATTTATCCACACACATACACTCACTCATTCACTCATTCATACACGACGTGCGATTTGGAAATGTCAATTAACCTAATCTGCATGTATTTAGACTGTGGGAGGAAACCGGAGTACCCAGAGGAAACCCAAATAAGGCGGGTAGAATTTGCAAACTCAATGCACACAGAGACAGGAATCAAGGAATCAGTGCTAACCACTAAGCCCCTGTGCCGCCACTCTTAGAACTATGTTGTTATTCTGTGCTGCTTTGATGTGAACACCCCTTGAAAATGAAACATTTCCTGCTATAAGTGATTATAAACAGAAAAATGGCCAAACTTATGTGATTGTTTTTCATACTTTAAAAATAATCTTCGAAATGATGATGACAATGACTGTCATGGGGGACTTGCTAGATGTTCCTAAAAATTATTTATAATAATAAATAGAGGGTTGCTGCCATTGAACAGGAGAGTACTGACATTTAAAACATTGTGAATCACTGTCCTTACAATACAGCAGTACTTGGGAAGTGTTCTGCAAGACATTATTTGCACTGATCATATCTAGTGTTGTGGAGGTTTGTACAGATAAAGTTCTCAAGACTTAAAGCAGAGGCAGATGCATGAGCAGATTATTTATTGAAATTTGGCACAGTCACAGACAGTCAAGGGACTAAAGGGACTAAAGGGAATTGTAGTCATGCACACACACACACACACACACACACACACACACACACACACACACACACACACACACACACACACACACACACACCATGGATAATTTGGGGCATTTTCTCACTCGGGTCTGGCAACCATTTCCAGGAACACTTGGCCCCAGGAGGAGTTGATTTTTGTCTGTGAGCATGCAATCATTCCTAGCTTGGGAAGTAATGGGTCCATTCCCTGAACCAATTGCAGAGGTGGTCTAGGGAATGATTCATGCATTAGAAAACATTCAAAGACAATCGGACACTACACATAAAAACATTTACAAAAGTATCTGTGAGCACATGCAGCAGCACTAAGCAATGCCATGCAGAGTTAAACAAACTGCGGCGTTAGAAGCACACAGGATGTGAGACTGAAGTGAGGAAAATCAACAGAGGAAAAGATAAATAATAGGATGAAAACCATTCAGTGTGATCGGGTCGGAACCCCTCTGACGCACGACACCATCTACCTTCATCATTCGAACCGGACAGCATGGAGCCTGGCCCAGCAGAGAGCCTGTGAGCAAACGGTAAGTTAATATTAAATTAAAACGGTATTAACACTGTAAAAGAGAGTTCCATATTATCACAGCATCTCCTAATAATTGTCTATGGATCTTATGGTATTTTAGTTATTGTCTATGGTGATACAGCGGAACTAGTTCCAGAAATGTGCTTGTATATCAAAACACTCATACATCAAAGCAAATCCCCCCCCTAAGAAATAATGGAATCTCAAATGATCTGCTCCACAACCCTAAAATGTTCAAATAAAAATAATTAATACAAAATATAATGTAAAAATAGAACAAATTAACCTGCACTTTACCTCTGAAAAGAATCGCTGCTGTAGTGATTGAGACCAGAGAGGGGAGAGGAGGAAGATGGGAAGGGGCTGCTGTGTAGGATGGCTTTTGCATATACTGTTGTGGCAAATGTTTATCAGATCTCACCAAATTTTAAACAAAACCAAACAACTCTTAAGCAGAGAAAAAGCAAAGACATTTATTGAAGACAAATTTAGAGACAGCGCTGAACCGGTCAGAAAGACAGACACCCCACAAAGCACTAATACAGGGTCCTCCGAGTCCGTACCTTCCCTATTTATCATTCAATAGATAAATTAGTTGGGCCCAGTGGTGTGGTATACTTTCCCCCTCTCATCTCATCGTTTACTTATTACTTGTTCATAGCTGGGCTGGTTTTATTGGGCCTTCAAAACTTAAATTCTTCTTTTTCCTTTTTGTCAAAGAGAGTTTGGTTTGTTTCTCTTTTTTGAACCAGATTATCCTCCACTAGTGCTGACAGCTTAACTTTTTCTTTCGGAGAAAGTTTTGCAATTTGTCTAAGATGCGTAATAATCTTATTCATATTTTCATATTTTCCTATTCCTTTCCCAACAGTTATATCTCACCTATCTTTAGTATGCTTAAAGTCATTGAAATAATTTATTTGTTCATTTTTATTTGTATTATACTTTTTTCTTTTATGATCTCAAATTTATAATGATGAATTATTGAACTTAATTATGGTTAGGGTTAATATATTTAATTTAGTCAAAGCTTGATTACATTAGATTAAATTATTCTAATTATTCTAATTATTATTATTATTATTATTACACTATTATCATTATTTTTCCTGATTTAAAAGACTGATCATAAAAATTTCTGATGCATAAGATAATTCTATTGATGAATTTAGGTTATTTAGTATAATACAGTATAGTGTGAATGTTAGTTGTAGTAGTCAGGGATAGTAGAGGATTTGATTATTAACTAGTCTCTTTGTTTCAGATAGTCTGTCTATCTGTGCCCTGTGACCTCTTGTAGAGTTTTCAAAAAAAAAATTTTTTTTTGGAAACGTATAAAAGGTTGGAAACGTATAATAATATAATAATATAAAATAATATAAAATACAATAAAATTAGTATATTGTTAGTTTAAATATGATATTAGTTATATTATTACTATTAAAGTAGTTTGAAGAGTTTGTCTCTGCCTCTTGCCTACTGTATGTATTCCTTTACTTCCGTAAAATTGAGTGTTTGGCCTACAGGCCCTATTTCTCTCTGGTTCTTTCATATTAATGTCCAATATCCAACCTTCCCCGGATAAGGAGATTTTTAGCGTCTGCTTCCCGCTCCGGCGCTTCTTGTGAGCGGGCGGAAGAGACTTCCTCCCTTGCTTCCATGGAGATAGTGTGCCGATCAGGCAGACGCGCATGAGACGGAATTCCCCCTTTCTCTTGCGCTCTCGCCAGATCAGGAAGTTTTTAGTGTTTGCTTCTCCAGCGCTCTCCGGCGCTTCTTGTGAGCGGGCGTAGAAGACTTCCTCCCTTGCTTCCATGGAGATAGTGTGCTGATCAGGCAGACATGCATGAGATGGAATTCCCCCTTTCTCTCGCGCTCTCCCTGGGTCAGGATGTTTTAGCGTCTGCTTCTCAAGCGCGCTCCGGCGCTTTTTGTGAAGGGGCCGAAGAGATTTCCTCTCTCGCCGCAAAAAAATTAAAATAAAAATAAATAAATAAATACAAATAATAATAATAATAAAAAAATCCCCAAGCCCTCAAAGTTAGACGACAGGTTTCTGTCGGGTGGCCAGGGGAGGTCTTTAACAAGGGTTCCTCCTCTTTTTTGGCAACCTCCATGACGAGTTAACTCTTTCATGGAATAAACCTTATTCATCTCCTGTTTTATGATGATGCCCCAGATTGAAGAGACGCTTGCGAGCTATCTCTCTCCTAGGAGCTCATCCTACCTGAAAAAGCCCACACTGCCCACCAAGCCATGTAGACTAACATCTTCATTGGTGGGGAAAGCTTTTCAGGCAGCGGGTCAGGCTGGTGCTGCCCCCCACACCATGGTGGTTTTGCAGGCATACCAGGCTCACCTGCTGAGAGTTCTGAGCACTGGCAGGTCTATCGACGCCACCAAGCCACATTTATTTCTCCGTGCCACCAAGCAGACCACGTTTTCCCCCTTGATGCCCCCCCTCTCGGCTTCCGTCCTCTTTGGCAACGCTGTAAACACCGCCGCCACTAGGTTTCAGGAGGCGAAGCTCTACGAGCAGACCTTTGTGAGGTTTCTCCCCTGCCACCCAGTCCCGACCAGGTCTGGTCTCCACGGGGCTTGAGGCGCAGAAGGAGAGTGTGGCGAGCCAGCTACCCCCTCGTAGAGACAGGGGAGGGACTCACCACGCTTCGCGATCCACCTCAAGTCCTGAGGTTGACGTGCCCAGGACCACGGGGGTGTCTCCCCCTAGGAAGGGACGTGTAAAAATTCCAATAAGGGATAAAGACGCCGTTGTCTAATCTCCACCACCACTGGTGTTTCGGGAAGCAGCGGTCTCTTTAAAATTGAGATTCAACGCCACGAAAGGCGTTCTCTTTCCTGTTCAGAAGCAACATATTTGGGTGTCACATGGGATTCGATCACAAGGCGGGTACAGCTATTTCCCGCTTATGTCGGACCCATCCTCCAACACCCTAAAGGAAACCAAGCTAGGCCAGAAAGTGACTCTTCATCACTTTCAGAGATCTTTAGGTCTCATGGCAGCTGCATCCACGGTGATACCTTTGGGCCTTCTGCACATGAGAGCATTTTCAGTTGTGGCTAAGAGCAAGGGGATTTCACTCAAGGGCCAGTCCCCAGAGGCTGATAAGGGTTACGCGCCGCTTCTTACCCTTTCTATGTGGTTTCAGACCCCGGTTTCTGACTTTGGGTCCCACTTTAGGTCCGTCTTGTCATCGCGGGATGCTAATGACAATCGCTTCCCTCACGGGCTGGGGTGTGGTCTTGGATGGCCACCCAGCACAAGGGAGCTGGAGAGGTCATCTTCTCGCATGGCACACCAATTGCTTTGAAATGATGGCTCTGTTTCTGGCCCTGAAACACTAACTCCAGCAGTTGAGAGGCTATCATGTCCTAGTGCGAGTGGACAACACCGTGGTAGTCTCGTACATAAATCACCAGGGTGGACTGCGCTTGCGCCACTTGAACAAGCTAGCGCACCAGGTTCTGGATTCAGGGCTCTCTACCACTAGAAGAACTTATGCCCTCAAATGGAGTGTATTTGAAAATTGATGCATAGCAAGACATGGACCCAGTCCACTGCCGGATTGTTTCAGTGCTGGAGTTTCTGCAAGAAAAGTTGTCCTCTGGCTTATGCCTTAGTACTCTCTGAACATACATAGCCGCTATTTCGGCATGCTCTGACTGATGGGGTTTCTGTGGGAAAGCACCATTTAGTTGCCCATTTTATTCATGGAGCTAAATGGATAGGGCTGCCCACTAGAGCGATGGTCCCTTTCGAACCACTAGAGTCTGCGCCTGTCAGGCTTCTGTCTCTTAAAATGGTTTTTCTCATGGTTATTACTTCTTCGAAGAGGATTGAGGATGTGCAGGCTCTGTCAGTCTCCCCAACCTGCCTAGACTTTGCCCCTGGGCTAGTCAAAGCTATTCTGCATCCTTACCCGAACTATCTTCCAAAGGTTCCATTCTTGACCATGCACCCAGTCATTCTCGAAGCCTTCTGTCCTCCACCTTTCACAGCTCCAGAGCAGGAAAGACTTTACTTACTGTGTCCAGTACGTGCTCTTCAGATTTATGTCCACCGCACTAGCCAGTGGCGTAAGTCAGAGCAGCTTTTCATTTGCCATGGGGGCCGCAACTGGAGGGGCGGCCGCCACTAGACAGACGTTATCACACTGGGTGAGAGATGCTATTGCCCTAGCCTATGAGGCGTGTGGTCACACTTCGCCTCTGGGAATCAGGGCTCATTCGACCAGGGGGATTGCCTCATCAATTGCTTTGGCAAGAGGCGTCCACTTGCAGCAGGTATGTGATGTGGCAGGCTGGTCCTCTCCACACACGTTTGTTAGATTTTATAGTCTGGATGTCAATGCTACTCCGGGCTCATGGATACTCAAGTCAGCATCCCAGAGCTAGGTCTGACACTCCCTTGGATATTGGGTGCACATGCTACACAACCTGGGGGTCCAGACACTTGCAGTGCAGCGGCGTTGGTATTCTCGTTCCCATAGCATTTTCACGCAGCATCGACTTTTGAAAGGGACCGTCTCGGGTTATTTAGCTGTAACCTTGTTCCCTGATAAAGCGGGAACAAGATGCTGCGCTTCAATGCCACACTACTGGCGTGGTTGGACGTCCTTCAGACAAAATTGACCTGAGGATGTTTCCAGTTCACTCCTATTCATAACCTGCAGGTACACTTTATCGGGTGACGTCACCTGACTGACGTTATAAGCCGAAGTATTCGGCGTTTTGATACACACAGGCTTCATACCCGAAGAACAAAGATATATTCCCAGAATGATGATTTCCTCAACATCATGCTCCTTCAACAGTAAGTTGGCATCACAGAGGTAAATAAACAGGTGGCCATGCCATGCCATTTTTGTAACAGAATTTTTATATTTTGTGTGTGAGATGAAGAGTGTGTGCTTTTGAGTGTTCTGCAGGATGAAGTAACGAAGGAGCATTACAAATATGTACAGAGATTATTACGACGACCTGCTAAAGGGTACGCGTGTGCACACACACAAACACAGACAAACAGACACACAGTGTTAACGCTTGTTCCAGGTCTGTGCAGAAGAGCTGGTTCCAGAAGAAAGTGTATGAGTGGGATCCATATTTTAAATTCCCAAACAGGATCATCGCCACTGTTGTGCTCTCATTCCTCAGTTTGTACATGGTACATTTGCATGCATGCGTGCATAAATAAACCCATTTACAGTCCTTTGACAAGTGTGTAGCTAATTTGAAACACTATACTGAGACCTATGATATCTCACTCACTCACTTATCATCTATACCGCTTAATCCTGTATTCAGGGGCACGGGGGGCCTGGAGCCTATCCCTTACACCCTGGACAGGGTGCCAATCCATCGCAGGGCACAAACAAACACACACACACTCACTCATTCACACACTACGGGCAATTTGTGAATGCCAATTAGCCTAACCTACATGTCTTTGGACTGTGGGAGGAAACCCACCAAGCACGGGGAGAACATGCAAACTCCATGCACACAGAGAGGGGAATCGAGCCTGGCTGGGGTTGAACCCAGACCCTGGCGGTGCAAGGCTACAGTGATAACCACTACACCACCGTGCCTCCTACTTATGATATCTCTAAAATGTATATGGGCAAAAAATCTATCGGTGTATCAATATTATCATATCTCTATGCACTACTTCACTAGTTCCTTTTATCTTATGATGAATGTTTTATAATGATGGCCGTTGTCTCCTCCATAATGACCCCACCCCTTTCAAATGAGCATGTATCTCTGTGTGTCTTGTCCAGTAGATGATTTTATTGGAGCAGGTTTTTACTTCGTACTTGATCATCATGTTTTATGAGGTGTGGGACAAGTATCTTACAGAACTGTTTGGCCCATCAGAGCACGTAAACTATGCTAAATGTAAGATACTACATTTGATTTTTTTTACATAAAAAAAGATAAATTGACACCGATCAAAATCTTAAAATTGTAATGAGATTTTCTAAAACTGCTAACATTATTTATTGATTTGTGTTTCTGATTTGTATGTGTCCTCAGCCTGCGCAGCCTTCTCGTCCCTGATTCATATCAGCCAGGTGTTGGTGTATTACAGGTACACAGAAACACAACTGGGACTATAAATGTATGAATCCATGTGAGGTATCTTTACATTTCAAACCTTGGAGGACCTGATACCAGTCTCAGACAGATTTTGTCACTGCATCATGCAAAACTTGCTGGATAGAATTTAATAAAACTGTGCAAGTCCTTTATTGTTTGCCTGAAGTTAAATCTGCATCATAAATGTGTGCCGGATTATAAACCACAAGTTATTAAACTGACCGGTGGACAGCATTTAATGAAACTTTTGCAGTACCTAGACATCTGCCTGAAGTTTACTCTGAACAATAAGTGGAATCAAAATGTTGAGTAAAAGCAATGTTATGAACAGTTAGGTACCGGATTTAATAATCTACTTTAAAATAGGCTTCTAATAAGCTACTTGCTCAACGTAAACAAACACCATTTCTTTGTATTAATAAGTGAGGCAGAGACTTCTGACTTTATAAACCATTTAACCATTTTTTAACTCTTACGGCAAACTCTTTACCCATCAACAACAGGTACTTCCAATAGTCATAAACATAAATGACATGTCTAACTAGGCTTTTTCTCAGATAAGTCAGCTTCATTTCTTTTTTCAGCATAAAAGTGTTTTTGTTGTTTCTCAATTCATATACATTATTATTTGATTGACAGGAAGCAGATCAAATCAATGTGGGCTGGAGAAAAAAAATACCTACCCAAGAACTACAAACTGAGTCCTAATGTTAGTTTGGTGAGTGTATGGTTTGTTTTGCCTCAAAACTCTTGGGGAAGGTCAAAACTGGAGATGGTTTAAGGTCAAAACAGGCAAAATGTGCACCATATAAAGGAGAGTTCATACTGCAGTACAACCAACATGTTAAGCTTCACTGAGGGGAAGCAAATCTCGTCATTTTGGAGGCCATATACCCAGTACAATCCAATGCCTTTCACTTCTCACTTGGTGGGTGGGCCAAGATTCCAACACCGGACAGTGATGGAGGATGTCAAGATACTTAGTAGGTTCTTGAGCAAGTTGAGTATTTTTTGGACGTTCTTCAAGATGTTTTTGTTCACGTCTTACCTAAAAGGTTGCTCATGCCTAAGTTCAGGACATGTTAACAGGTCTATGATGGTTATTGGTTGATTTCCAATATTTTCGTTTGTATATCGGAAATCTGTATCCATTTCTTTTATTTTAGAGGTGTTGAGCGATAAAGTCATTGCCTTCACCCCATGGTTTCATACATAAATCAGTGATTTAATATTTCCATTTACTGTCAGGAGGACTAAAATTATCGAGATAATTATGGAATAAGGACACTATTGTATATACCTGGAAAACAGTTGCGCCGGCCAATACGGGGCGCAGGGGCGCCACCCCTCTTAAAGTTATGCAGAGAAGAATACTACTTTAACATGTAATTATTTAATATAATAATTATTTATTTTAATAATGAAACAAAGTCATTTAGTCAAAATATCCCACTGTGTTTCTTAATATAATTTATTTACAATTTAAAAAAAAATCTAAACTGTATTCTGTTCATTTGTGTTCGTGTATGCGATGCGCCAGGAATGTAAATTTTTGAAAAGCATTCACCCTTGAACCCTCCCACTTTTCTTCTTAGCGAATCAATATTGTGTTTAAATATTTGGGCTCATGTGATTGGACCATTCTCAACGAGTCTTTTCCAGCACGTCTTGCGATCAAAAATCCCACTTTACCTGCTGGTTACAATGAGTGATGCTCTCCCTTATACAGGGGGGGCTTTTGCAGTACCCTGGCTATCAGATTGCCTTCACTCTGTGGGGTAAGTGCATTAATAACAGTGAATCACAATCGTTCACATTAACTGCTTTTTTTGATGTTCTATAATATAATGGTTTCTGCTGCTTTTCAGGTTATCTGATCCTACACTTGGCGATGTTTGCAGCTGGTTTGCTGTTTGTGTATATGGTTGTACACCCAATCCAGGCAGATGCCTTTCACTACTGGCTAAATTATTTAATGATTGTTTTGTAAGTCAAAGTTTATCGGTTCATTAACAAAAAGTTTCATTAGCGAGCATCCATCAGTGTAAATATTTATGAGAGTATGCCATCGCTACACAGCACAGTGAAGGAGTTATTGCTGCTGTCTCTCATTAGTATACAGCAGGAAGTCCATTTCAAGAACTTAGCATTATATTACAATTCCAATCAGCAAAATGCGTGTCTCTACAATATTGTCACTCCTGGATCCCGGAACTTGCACCATTCCAGGTCACACTAAATCCTTAAGCATGGTCAATGTCATCCTTACATGCCAAATAACATCAGCAAGATGTAGCGCTGATGTTATGGAGAGCATTCGCTAATTAGTCATATTTAGCTGAGACATTTGCATTTAATCAAAAATGGGGGGGGGGGGGGGGG
>JAAGKR010005600.1:11182-38993 GCA_011419295.1 Clarias macrocephalus
TTAGAAATTTGCATTTAATAAAAAATGCCCCCCCCCCCCCCCGCTCCCAGACAATGTTTAGACAACAGTGCATAAACATCTTCCCAATAAAAAAAAGTAGCACAAAAAAAGAAGATTTAGCACAAATGACATTTGTTAATTGGCTAAATTTTTTACCAATAAAAAAGTTACACCCCTATTGCACTCAGTCGAAACTGCATACCGACCTTTGTTACGACCTCTGGAGAGATCAGTAGAGGTTGGCAACGTCTCCTTATAAACTTTTTCGGGCTTGGTGTATTCTGTCGTGTTCATTAGAGTCATTAGCATCAGGAGGAAAATTGGTGCATGTTCAAAAATTTTGCCAGCTGCCACTGTAATGATGCAGGTCTCACGAGGAGCCAAACCACGCATAAATACTCTGCACTGTTCAGAACAGGCAGATCCTCAGGCTGCTACCCTGCAGAGTCCTAGGCCACAGATTCACCGTATGAATCTCATCAGACCATTTAATAGTGGTATGTTTCAGCTCTATGTGAACCAGCTCAGGACACAGCAATTAGTTCAACCTGAGAGGCTGTGCAACTGAGCCTCAACTTCTAGTACAAACAAATGTCAAAAGAACTAACCAAAGTTGCCAGAACCAACAGCAAAAAAACAGAATACTGTTCATTGAAGAAATAGAAAAATACCTGTGGTGGCGCTTCCTGATAAGACACAACATAAATGACACATTCCACTGGCAACAATCTTACATTTTCCAGTGTTTGTATAAAATGTACTTTACAACAAATGCACATCAAAAATGCACTCAGCTCTGACGTCCAGTTTTTATTCACCGGTATCCCTCCATATCCTCAAGTGTGCCCCCAAATGGCAGTGCCATCTGGTGGTGTACATAAGAATAGTACCTAGCTACGTATATTAGTGAAGAATGAAAAACCACATTGTATGCTCAGTGCTTGGGGATAATATTGTGTGTGTGTCCAAACATTAATGCAAAATTAAAACTTGAATGAAATATATAAATCTTTTCCAATCAGTAGCAAAACGGGATTCTTGCTACTCCACTATTTCAGTCATTTGACTGGTCAGTCAAGCACCCATAGGTAGATGTGTGTGGTGACCATCATTGTTCCCCACTCCCTGTAACTGCTCATTCTGGCCTGTGGTTTGCCCTCAAAATAAACAAAAAGTAACTCAAGCAGTCAGTGACTTCTATATAAGTCTAAGTAACAAAAAGCTAAATATGCATTTCCAAAGATCTCTGTTTATGGGGGATATTTTGGACCTGCTGATGGATTTGTGTATTTCTTTATCAAAACAGGACAAATTTCCTTGTGGTGCTGGCTGGCACGGGGCTGCAGCGCATGTTAGTCCACATGTTTTTCCTGCAAGATAAAAACTCACCTCTGGATAAAGAAAAGCCGATAGCACTCAATAACAGGTAACGTTACTAATCCCCACGCTGAGCTAGTTACATAGAAAACTAACAAATTTCTACAACTAGTTACTTTATAGTGAAAGTAATATATTATTACAGCAAGTTACTATCTAAAGTAACATTACTGTCATGTTTCTTTTAAATGTGCTACCCTTTTTTAAAAGAAAATGAGGGTCATACGGACAGGGGTGATGCAAATTCAAATGCAAGTCAAGCAAGATTTTTAAGTCAAGTCTTAAATTTACACGAGGTGAATGAGAACTTTACCTGGGGAAAAAACACAAGCGATCACCAGCTTTGTTCCAGTACTGTGCTTTTGGAAGAAACACTTCTTTTCATATAAAGTAACGGTGCTGGATATGCAGCCACTTAAGATATTAAAAAGTCATATATTTTCATACTAGACATTTTCACACACATGAATTAACATTAAGATCTGAGATGAAAATCCCTACTTTGTTCTTTACATATTTTAATACATAGGACCACATTGGGCTCCTGATGTCCTGTTGTAACCCACTGAACTGATGGTTTGCTAAGTCACAAACCACAGTTTTAAAGCGCGATCACTTTACTGCTTACTGGAATGAACCGATCTGTCCAGGGTATTTCCTCACACTGTACAGTCACTCATTGGTGGTTCTGATTTTGTTCTCCACATCATTCTGAGTAAACTCTAGAGATTGTTGTGCATGAAAATCCAATGAGATCATCAGTTAAAGAAAACCTTAGAACAGTCCGTCTGGTGTAAATCATCATGCACTGGTCTGAATGACTGAGATCTTGTTATTTTTCCCAAGAATTACTCTGTTCTGCTTTAAACTCTTCTGTGTTAAACTTAACAAATGTATTCATTTCTGTTCTCTCTGTCCTCCACAGGAAGGTCTTTCACAACGTTAACTACTTCCTCTTCTTCTTTAACGTGATCTTGGGGTTGATGAGCTGCATGATGAGGTTAATGAAAAGCATAGCGGTGGGGTTGATGCTGCTCTCGCGTATCGAGCGAGCCATAATGCCGCAGGGCTTCGAGAACTTGGACAAGAGTACGACTAAACTTTACACATTCTAACACTTTGATTGCAGAAGCTACTTCACACCGTCATCTCCTGCTCATCTACGGCATCTCTCTAGATTTTCATAGCAGTATGACAGTAGTATTGTATCTATTACACAGATTACTTGCTAGTAACCATAATGTTATAGTCTACAACACAAAGCTGCTCCTTAGAGAGCGTCCTGATGTTAAAAGATGGAATTTAGTTATGGATTATTAAGTAGGGATACTATTTTACGTCTTATTTTATCTTTCATCTTTTAGGTTACTGTACATGGTTGGGAATGATAGTAGCAGATCACCATCACAGTAATCCAGTTCTGCTGTGTTTCTGTCACCTGTTACACGAACACACACTGCGGAATGTTCAAACAGACGAAGGCACATTCCCACACGCAGGTAACCGTTTATTTAACTTATAAACAGAAGATAAATATGTATGAATGTAGCTGCACAAAAAAAAAAAAACTTCAGACCATTCAAATCTTACACACATTTTATTGACTCTTGTTTTCCAGAGCGCCCTGAGAAATTGCGTGCTCGTGCTCGCTGGCTTCTCATGTACACCCTAGTGAGGAACCCTACACTCATCCTGATGAGAAAACAAGCTCAGAAGAACAAAATAGACACAGAATTTGCCTTCGCCTGGGCCGTCGCAAATACCTCATACACACCGGCCATTTAATATTGTGAAGAAAAGTGCTGATACATGAGGGAAGAAGTGATTAATTACCTGATTTGGACACTGAACCCTCTCCCAGGGATGCAGTGCAATGAGCTGCATGTTGGGCTTTTAAAAGGAATTAGAGATTTGAGGGTAGTTTAGTCCTAAATTCTACCATTCAGGACACACTGGGACATACCAGTACAGACATACGTCATATTTATAATGAAAATATACTCACTTTTTTAAACTTCTTATGATAAATGGATATACTATAAACCTTTTTACTATATTGTTATGATTTAATTATACGATGTGGTAGCATAAAGTTTTGTAAGACGCCAACAGAAGATGGCAGCACAAATCAGCTCACACTCACAGGAAGCATTGACTTTCATAAGTCAGTGTGCCAAAAGACATCATCCTGTGTACATTTGGGGCTGTGCAACTGGTACTTTTTTGACGATATGCATTACCACACCTGCTATTTCATCATGGACAGCAAGTTAGAACAAAGAGTGAATGTGAAATTCTGTGTGAAACTGGGCAAATCTACTACAGAGATGTTTGACATGATTTATGTTATAGTTTATGGTGATGCTGCAATGAGTCGTCCTTCATGTAGAGGATCCTTACTGGTGACGAAACCCGGGTGCTGGGGTATGACCCTGAGACAAACAAACAGTCTTCATAGTCATCTAGCCACATTATCTCTATGACCAAAAAAAGCCAAGGTAGGCCCACAGCTGGGCCAACTGACAGCTCATTATCTTTTTCAACATTGGCAGAATTGTGCATGAAGAATTTCTCCCCAGATGCGAATCCCAAAGGCAAATTCTACTTCTGTCAAATGAGAATCTCCACTTTTTGATACCCCCTCATATTTCTTAAGTATCCTCTCATGTCCTTTTCCTTTCCTTAGTCTGACATTGGGTGCATTTTTGCAAAAAACCCATATTATATATATATATATATATATATAGAGAGAGAGAGAGAGAGAGAGAGAGAGAGAGAGATAAACCTTGGATTGCAAGCATAATTCATTCCGCAAGTGTGGTTGTATATCAAAGCACTCATATATGAATCCAAATTTCCCCATAACAAATAACGGAACGCCATTGGATCCATTCCACAATCCAAACATATTCATATATAAAGTATACAAAATATAAAGTAAAAATAAAACAAAGTAATCTAAACTTTATCATGGCTGAAGTAAGACAAAACAGGAGAGGAAGAGGGAGGGTGCTGTTGTGGTGATTTTCACACACACAAACACACAGGGACACACAAACACAGCCCTACAACCCTCCTGAGTGACATCAGCACAAGGCTTTTTAGAAGTCTATATATAGTTTATGTTTGTTTTTGTGTGACCACAAAATAAATGCACTAAATATATTCTATTGGTTGGTCAAACTTTGACAAACCTCAAAAAACCATCATATTTATTCATAGTTTAAGTTCAAGTTTCGTTTATTTCTCATATGCATATCAACACATGGCCAACAGTACAATGAAATGCTTAGCATGAGAGAGCCAGTCAAATTCTAGATGTGTATATTTGAGTGTGTGTATATGTGTGTGTGTGTATGTTTATATGTGGGCACACGTTTGTGTGCTTGTCTGTAGTGTATGTATGTATGTATGTATGAAGGATGTATTGTATATACATAAGTGAGTTCATGTGTGTGTGTGTTATTGCACATGGTCACATACTGTACATTAAACCTACACATGATTTACACTACATCTGTATTGCAGAATGTTGAATTTAAAGGTGTTCTAGTGAAGCCATGCCCTCAGGACCCGGCCTGAGATGGCGTCAGGTACTGGCGCTTTGTGTGGATTAACTCCTTTGAGTTCTCGTCTCAGCTCAGCCATCTCCAGAATGAGTATAATGTTGTCCCTATTCACGTGTGGTCTAGTGACAGTCACTGTATTGTTCACATCAAAGCAAGTATAGTAGGTGTTAAGTTCGTCTGGAAGTGTTGACTAAGTGGCGTCACATTCTTGCTTGCTCCTTTGTAATCTGTGATGCAGTGTATTCCACTCCACAGGAACCTTGGATCTTGACTGTGATGAGTGGACTCCACCCTCCCCTTGTACTCTCTCTTGGCACCTCTGACGGCCTTCCTGAGATGATACCTGGCAGCTCTGTAGTCATCAGGGTTCCCCAAATCGAAGGCAGGTGACAGTGCTTCCAGCTTAGTGCGGATCACCTGATTCAGCAGACAGTGGATTTAGGAACAATGTCATTAATGCACTTACGGCTATAGCAGATAACAGTGTCAGTGTATTCATTGATGTTGCCATCAGCTGCATCCTCAAACATCCTCAAAAATCAGTTGTTTCAAAGCATTCCATCAACGCCTCATCAGTGATCCAGAGTTTGCTCTCCTCTGGTGGGAAAAGTAATGTGCTGTTGGAAGCACCTTTTTCATATTAGCCCCAAAACAATAAAAAACAGCTTGTGGACGGATGTAAACAGCTGTGAGGGGTACTCTGCTGAACTCTCTGGGGAGGTAGAAGTAAGCTATTAGCACACAGACATCTGTAGCCCAGGCAGAAGTAACCATAAATATACTCCCCCACCCCTCAACTTGCCCGTGTTCTATACAGTTGGTATGTGGAAAAAAGTGTCTTTACTTCTGCTTTCCTAATTCAGTTACACACACACGCGCGCGCACCCATGCACACACCCTTTTCCTTTTTCCTGGCGAAAGGCCTGGTATGCAGTACAGCTCAGCCCCTTGCAGGATGTGCTTCCTGTAAGTGGGTTTCACATTTCAGAGAGAGAGAGAGAGAGAGAGAGAGAGAGACAGAGAGAGAGAGAGAGAGAGAGAGAGAGAGAGAGAGAGAGAGAGAGAGAGAGAGAGAGAGAGAGACAGAGAGAGAGAGAGACAGAGAGAGAGAGACAGAGAGAGAGCAAGAGAGAGAGAGAGAGAGAGAGAGAGAGAGAGAGAGAGAGAGAGAGAGAGAGAGAGAGAGAGAGAGAGAGAGAGAGAGAGAGAGAGACAGAGAGAGAGAGAGACAGAGAGAGAGAGACAGAGAGAGTTTTCAGCTCCAACAAGATGTCTGCTTTTGTTAGCAGCACTCCTGAGCAGAGTAACTTGGTAAGTGTAATACATTATTTCTTTAATAAAGTCTTACGTTCATGTTGATGTCTGATGGTCATGTTGTTCGTGTCCAGACACGCTCCAGATGTTGTGCGGGAGCTCAAAGAGTTGATTTTAGTGCAGCAGAAGTTTGTGTTGCGTGATCAGGATCATTCACTTTTCATTTTCAAATTCACAACATACATCTTGTCTAGACACATGAACGAATTTATTAATTCATGTATTTATTTATTTATTTATTTATTTAAAGTCTGCTTTCAGTCTTCTTTATGTAGGACCGTTATAGTTTCTAGTTCAGGAAAAGTTCCGATCTAGAACCCGAGTGGTAATCCTGGGGTAAATGACACACCCTCTCCAGTCACAGCTGAGATTTGTATAATTCAAACCTTTTTTTTTTTTTTTTTTACGGTTATAATCTACTCTTAATACGTTTTTTAACAACCTGAGTGCCATAATGTTCTTCATGCTATGTGCTAGGCCAGACGTTTCCAGTGGGACAAAGCCGTTTTGTGATAAACAAGTAATTGCAAGTAGAATCATTTGAATTGCTTGACCTGATGATAAGGAGCTCTATAAAACAGCATGATGATCACTGGCGGTCATTTCTGACTTCAGCTATGAGCTCGAGCTCATGTTCTTGTTAATTCTGTATCATGAGATTAGACACAGCAGTTTAAATGCCATTTGATAGAACATTAATGTTTGTAACTTCATTTCTATCTGAACTGAATGTCAATAGAACCCGAACTTTTTGTGAGTTTCACTTCTCATTCTGCTGCTCGTTCCTCTTTACATGCAAAAACATGTCACAGGGGTATGAGTTAAAACGACAGCGGGCAAAAAAAAAATCTATCGCATTTCAAAGGTGCAAAATGACATTTTTGGTTTCCGCAAGTTTTTATTTTTTTTTATTTTTTATGTAATTAGAGCTTAGGGCATAAAAAAGTCATAATGTTGTATAGAGGAACTATCTAAGATAGATATAGCCTATCTCTGTTTGTATCTGTTTATCATTATAATTAAAAAAAAAAACATTTACATTTAAAGACATCAAACTTTAAATATAGAAATAACTGAAAAAATTGAAATGCTTTTTTTCTCTAAACATATTATGCTGGGTCAAAATTCTTATTTTGGGTACTTTAACTTTATTGTTACTTTATTGGGTACTTTGTTGTTGGGTTGCTCATGCTAGCTCTAATGAGAAATAGTAATAGTTAAAATGGTAAAATAAATAGTTTAATGGTTTAAATAGTTAAAATAAATGGTTACATGATTAAGATGGGGAATGTTTGATGTCATGTGGGCATTATAAGGTTTGGAAAACTTCTAAATAAAAAATGGCAGCTTGCATGCCTAAAATAAATGCAGGATTATTTTTTAAGGTCTAAATAAAAAAAATGCTTTTCTTGATCTGGGCTACTGTTGTTTACTTACAATAATTGTCAATTAAATTTAAATGAGGTTTGGGCTTGCAGTGTTGAGCCGGCATGGTGATCCTCCTCTTTAATTTCCTATGTAGTCTAATCAGCGCTCAGCTGCACACATAAAGATTTCCAGAGTGCAGAAGAATTTTTTGTAGTAAATAATATTTAAGCAGTATAATCAGGGTCTCTTATTAGTGGTGCTTGCAAAGCAAAGCAACCAATCAGTCTTTCACATTTATCATGATGCTCATAAGCCACGGCCCTAGCAACATCAGCAGCATGCTTTTAGCATGTTGCTAACACGATTAGCATGTTGCTAGCATTATTCTAACAATATTAGCATGTTGCTAGCATTAGGCTCACAATATTAGCATGTTGCTAGCATTAGACTCACATGTTGCTAGCATGATGCTAACAATATTATAGCATTATGCTAACCATATTAGCATTGTGCCCTTAACATGATAAGCATGTTGCTAGCATGATGCTAATATGATTAGATTGTTGCTAACATGACGGTAAGCTGATTAGCATGTTGTTAGCATTATGCTAAATATATTAGTATGTTGCTAAAAATATCATTAGAATGTTGCTAACATGATGCTAGAGTGATCAGCATGTTCCTAGCATGAATCCAATGTTTTGCCACAGCACGCACCATTTAAATTTTATTCAGAAAATGTACCAATCTAGTTTTTATTTATTGTAGGTTGTTGTTGTTGTTTTAGTGTTACTGTGTGCTTTGCAATGTCAGACAACATTCAAATGCAAATAATTCCCCCCTCCCCATGTGTAAATCAGCGGTTCTCACCTATACATTCAGAGAAACTGAAATGCTCCCCACCCCACTTTAAGACCCTCTTGGATCTGAGGCCTTTCTGAAGACCTGCAGTTCTTCGTGCCTCTACTTAAATTTGTGTAAATTTCAAATCTTCTGGATTCCAGATTCTAAAATTAACCTTGTTACAGTTTTAAATCCCTGGAATGGAAGAAATTAAGATTTTCCTTATTGTGACATGCATTGTATTGTTTTTAATCACTCTACACACAATAATTTTCTTTTATATCTTTTGTAGTATATTTAAATTTTATATTTTCAGTGTGCCACTTTTCCTCACACATGAGACCGAGCCCAGCAAGGTCTGCAACACTTCTAGACTGTATTAGCATATGACATCCTTAAACCTTAAATTGCATTTGTAAATTCAACAAATGGTGTTTAATGGACCAAGGTTTACCAAACTGCTCCTGAGCCCACATCATAAAATCCACTACAGAAGCATGATGTTTGAGGAATCGAAAAATACATGTCTATAGAAGTATGCCCTGTCTTTTAGGCATTGAAATTTATCAAGTTTACTTGAATTTCTTGATTATATTCTACATTGTTGACTGTGCAATTCCCAAAATCCAACCAGTTTTTCTTTGGGTATTATATATATATATATATATATATATATATATATATATATATGGATAATTCACTGGTACATCAGTTGTCAAATTGGTGAGCTTCTTGCTCTAGAAGATATGAAACATCTTACCAGATATAGAATATGTGCACATTCAAATAACTTCAAGAGATGACTCCATTTAGGCTTATTTCCAATTTCCATACTGTCACAATATTTCTTGGACTTGAGGTTATAAAGAATTTGCGTGTTTCACATGTTTCATATGAACCTTGTCTCTGGTACTAGAGATTCTGATTGGATTTGTTTTATAATCATGAAGATTATATACTTTTTTCATTCTGATGATCTGAGATCACTCATCACTCTTCATTTCTTCTTTTATACTTTCTTCTTTCACCAGAACCAAGATATTCCATCAAACTCTACGTGAGTATACATTTATATCACCAAACTTTTTATTTATTTACCACTGAACAGGTAGATGCAGAACTGTACTCTGAGCTGGCAAGACACACACAGCAAGAAGTATAATATGTGTTATCTATAATGTTAATATGATAAACTATCAAAAATCGCACACAACTTGGCACAGGTTATATGCCCATTTTATCTGGACTTGGGGTCTAGCACTGTATCTAGTGGAGGGGGGTTGGTCATTGTCTGGGAATCAAACCCAGGTCTTTTACTATTCATACAGTACAAATACTGTGTATCTCTCAATCTAGTTCAGTACAAGCACGAGGAAGATTGCTGACTTCCTAGTTTTCCACAAGGTAATCATCAACACCCTCCACAAGGAAGATAAGCCACAGAAGGTGCTCTATTGAAGCATATGCATGGAAAGTTGTCTGGAAGAGAAAAGTGTGGTAGGAAAAGGTGCACAGGCAATAGGGATGTCCACGGCCTTGAGAGGATTGTCAAGCAAAGCTGATCCAATGCTTAGGAGAGCTTAACAGCTGTGGGTTTGCTGGAGTCAGTGCAACAAGATGCACTATGCACAGATGTCCTTAAGAAATGGGCTGCATCAGAAGCATCTTACCTGGACTAAGGAAAAAAGAACTGGACTATGGCTCAGTGGTCCAAAGTCCTCTTTTCAGATGAAAGCAAATGTTGCATTTCATTTAGAAATCAAGGCCCCAGAGTCTGGAGGAAGAGAGATGAGGCACAGAATCCAAGTTGCTTGAAGTCCAGTGTGAAGTTTCCACAGTCTGTGATGATCTGGGGTGCCTTGTCATCTGCTGGTGTTGGTCCACTGTGTTTTATCAAGTCTAAAGTCAATGCAGTTGTCTTTCAGGAAATTTTATAGCATTTTATGATTCTGTCTGCTGACAAGTTTTATGGAGATGCTGATTTTCTTTTCCAGCTGGACACCTGCACACAGTGCCAAAACTACCACTAACTGGTTTGGTGACCAAGATATTACTGTGCTTGATTGGCCAGCCCACTTGCCTGACATGAACCCCAAAGAAAATCTATGCTTCAATTGTTCTCAGAAAGTCTTTAATCTGCTCATCGCTATATAACAGGAAATTTCCCATTTGCGAATGAAGTCGAGGAAACCCTCAGTGACACACAGACTTGCCTCAGTTTATGACAGCCTTCTTACTCTTTATGGTGCAAGTATTGGGTTCACCCAAGCCATCTGTTTATTCACATTAGTGTCAATTACAAAATAAAAGTTAGAAAGAAAGAAAAATCATGTTCACAATAAACAACAGATGCACTTTTTGCTTTTGAAGGCAGCAGGTTGAAATTGAGGATGTCATAATTTAGGATGTGAAAATTAACTCAGAACAACTCAGAAACGACTTACAGTTGATCGGTTGCTAAAATGCAAAGTTTTTTTTTGTTCCCCACCTATTTTCAGGGTACGTAACACTATGTTGCTTTAATATTTTGATTAAAAATGGCGTAAAAAGTTAAACAAAAATTTACTGATACAGTTTGACTGTTCCTCAGGCTGGGCTTAACAGGCTAAATCACAAAGAATCTGAGAACACCTTAGAGCTTCAGCTGTGAAAACTTGCTCATCTGATGTGAATTATTTAAAACACACATGCAAAACCTTGGGGATTGCTAAGATTTAGATAAAAGAAATCACAAAGAGAGGACATTTGTACCCTGTTCTTCAAGTTCGTCGTGATTAATCACATCCTTTTAAAATCAGCTTATTTGTCTCATTACCTGTATATGTCTAAATTTCACCTTTTAATGTTTTTAGATATCAAATAAGTTTCCTGCAGTGTGAAAGTTTCCATAAGGATTTGGTGGAGCTGAGTCTAGCCCCTTCTGTGAGTAACTTCTTGATTTGTTGGTGTTTTAGTTATTTTTTTCCTTAATTACAAATGATTTTGTGGTTTACTCACGCTCACATTTTATTAAGGGAAGTTTCTAACCTAGTTTCACAGAATAGTGAATCCTGAGTTTGATGTGGTTAGATGGTGTTGATTAATTCTCTATGACAGCAGCTAGTTTATATTAATGCACTTGTTCTAATAGGTTATTGTTTCCATAGTAACGGTTCTTTCACAGGGACATTATTACAGCTTTAATAATAATAAACATCTTTTCATATGATGAAGTTTTTCCTATAAGGAAATGTAGTAGTTAACTACTACATATATTAATGAATTCTGTTTAACATATCTGTGTGTGTGTGTGTGTGTGTGTGTGTGTGTGTGTGTGTGTGTGTGTGTTGCAGCTGTTTATTTTAGTCCTGCTGTCATTTCTTGAGCATAGAAAGAAGACCCATGACTGTGAGAGAAGATTCCTGTGTCTGGCCGGTCGATTCAGCTTCATTGTGTCAGTTTATAGTTTCTTATTATATTGTTGTAGCGATTCAAAAAGGGGGAGAGAAACACGGACACCAAGTTCCACAAACCCGCAGTGTCTTTATTTACAGCAGTGTCTTCAGAGTGGAATGGATGGTCAGACACACTATCTGAAGTCTCAATAGGGGTCACCCAAGGCAGGGGCGCAGGTCCACCTGGCATAGTTTGTTGCAGGTTAAGTGCTCATAGTTGCAGCACATGGAGCTGAGAAGGTGAGGTGTGCTGCACAGAGCAGGAGGTAGCAGGGCGCAGTCAAGGGCACTTAGCAGGCTGAATCTTTCTAGGTGAAAGATTTACTGAGTTCTCAGAGTCTGTGGGCACAGACAACGTTCAGAAAATGTCATAAAACCCTAACACCAGGTGAATCAGGTACTTTTATTAATATAGTTGGTTCATAGGACCAGCTACATATTTCTCCATTTGCTAATTATAGTATAATTGTTATAATGTAGTTTTGAGCTTGTACAGTATACTTACTTGTTTGTGTTTCCAAAAAAAAGGTAAATCAGAACATTGATTGTTTTTAGATACACTTCCAGATTCGAATTCTGTCGTTATAAATGCAAATATTTAAATTGTCTCATGTTGTATCATGTAGAGATATAAAGACCCAGAATATGAATGATTACTATTAAACTGGGAAATATGCAGCTGTGGGTCTTCTAGTTGATAAGAAAAAGACTTCTTATTTTAGAGAGCAATTCTTGAGAATTTTATACATCCAGCACAAAGTGTTCAAAACTTTGAACATTGGACGCTTTTGAACTTTTCTTATAGAACTTGTTTTATGGTCAAATTATGAACATGACGCTTATTAAAGCCTGAAATTTTACTCACAATTTTTTTTTAAACAACAGTTATTTTAAAGCATGATCAGGCAGAAGCACGTTTTAACCTGCTGATTTGAGATGGATGTACCTGTGTGCTCTTAGACCTCTGGACTTCACAGGCAAGATGCAGAACCGATGGTCTTATGCTTTTGCCTTTGGTGCCTTGACCCCCCTCGTTATTGATCGAATAATTGGTGACTCAAATGACGACCAATTGCCTCCTTACCTAACAGGTACACAACACTATAACACACTACACGTCACACTACATTACCTATAACACGCTACACTATACCACACACTACATTACACTACCACATACACTACATTACCTATAACATGCTACACTATACCACACACTACATTACACTACCACATACACTACATTATCTATAACATGCTACACTACACGCTACAGAGCACAATTCAATTGCATTTGTTTTATGTATGCAACTTTGTATAAAATGTGAGAAAATGTGTGTGAACCAAAATAATCAGATTGTCCCTGATGAGCAAGGACAATGCTGACCGAAAAACTCCATGAAATGGCAATAGAATGAAACTTCTGCTGGAACTTCTATTGAAACTGCAGTTCATCCCTGGTACTGTAGTTCCTCTCACATTCGAGACCTTGTGATCTCAATCAGATCGCATAATAAATAGGCATCTCCATAAAACTTGCCAGCAAACAGAAGCCTGAAGTTCTCTAAAATCTTTTGGTAGATGGGTGTGATGACTTTGGACTTGATAAAACATCATGAACTTTGTGCCTGGGTGTCACGAGCCAAAACTTCCAACCCCAAACTCCACTCTGGAGCCAGGTGCGGCGTGTCCACGTTAATGACCCTGGCGGTGTCGCCTGACAACCGTGTCTAGGTGAATGTACCTCTGCCTGTTCAGAATTCTGCAGATCAGCCTGTTCTGAACAGTGCAGAGTATTTTCACACGGTTCTGCCCCCCGTGAGACCCGCATTGTGACACCGGGGCCTTGATTTCCAAATTAAAAGCAAAATTTCCTTTTATCTGAAAATAGGGCTTTGAACCACTAAACAATAGTCCAGTTCTTGTTCTCTTCAGTTCTTTTAGCCCAGGTAAGAGGCCTCTGATGTCGTCTCTGGTTCAGGAGTGGCTTGATACTAGAAAGGCAACAGTTGTAGCCCATTTCCAGGCAATACTTTGCTCAGTGACTTCTTTCACTCTTGATGATCATCTTCTGGACACCTGTCAAGTCAGCAGTCGTCCTCATGCATGTATTGAACGACCCGAAAGATACACATACTGTATGAATAATAATTTCCTCAAACTACAAATGAGCAGTGTTGGGTGTAATGCGTTACGTTAGAGTACTTGGAGTACTTTTTTGATGCAAAGAGTAATGTAACGCATTCGGTCACCATTTAAGTATCCAGTTATTTAGTTATATTTTCAAAAATGTCATCCATTGTTCAAACAATTTACGTAATCCATGAGCCAGACAGTAGTGATTCCATTTAATGTGTGTGTGCGTGTGTGTGTGTGTGTGTGTGTGTGTGTGTGTGTGTGTGTGTGTGTGTGTGTGTGTGTGTGTGTGTGTGTAAAAGTCATCTTACAAGCCCCGTCCCCGCCCCCAATAACCAGCCCCTCCTCTGTTATTTCTGCTGTTAGTAGTTAATAGATTATGGGAAAAATTATGGGAAAATAATTATAAAGGTCTCGACTAAAACAACATGCATGAGGAAACACAAAGGAGTTTTTATTTTCTGCAATGGAAAAGTTACTCGAACTAGTCACTTTTATCAGAAGGTAATGCTTAATATACTTTTTAATGACTATTAAAGTAATAATAATAATAATAATAATAATAATAATAATAATAATATAATTTTGTAATGTAATTAAGTACTTTCAAAAATAACATTCCCCAACAGTGCAAATGAGATATATGAGTATAATATTGTGCAATACTGTTTTTTTTTTAAATTATTATTATTTTCAAGAGCTGTCAGCTGTAATCATTAAACATGAAAGAAAAAGGTGTGAAATATTTCACTTTACACTTTATTGTAATTAATCTTGGATGTAAGAGAACTTTTTCACGATGTTCTAATTTTATTTTACACACCTTTGTGTGTGTTTCAGTTTTGGTACCACTCAAAGCCGCGTTGCTGGTAAGCATTGCCTGCCATCCAGTATTCTCCTGTCTGTCAACACCACACCGGCTGCTCGGAGGAGTCCTGGGGCTGCTGTATTCACTCTCATGGTACTTTTTTTTTTTTGTTACTGTCGAAGATGAATCTTGTATCTCTGGCTATGATTGTGTGTTTGTGAAGGTACACCAGCATGTACACAAAACAGTAAAAAATCGGATCTTTCTGTTGCTGATATCCCTATGCCACTCAGCTGAATGTGCTGCCACTCGGGAGAGGATGGTAACGGCTCCTTACAGCCTCTTTTGGGCTCAGTGTTAATTCTGACATTCATATCGAGAGGAAAATTGGAGCATGCTCAGAAATTTTGGCTGCCCCCTTCTAACATTAACGATTCAGTAATGCCTTGGTATGGATTCTTAAGCTCTGTTATGAATTGGTGATTGATTAAGTGATTTATAAAGTGAGGTTTATCACCTGTTCGCCAGCCCTAAATCATCATATTAAAAATAGATGGAAGTAATGACAAAATGCAAGTGATATTTTAAGTCATTGAAAGATACATCACATGGTAAAATCCGGTGCAAAATAGAAATGCTTTCATCTAACATGTCTGTGGCTTAATAATCTCTGTTAATATTATAATAAAGTCTAATGACACATTTACCATATAATGTTTATTTCTAAAATGCATGAAATAAGCTTTCAGAAAAGCTTATGATCAGAAATGAGAGTCTGGGGAAAAAGGGCATGACCTCCACCCCCCTGCCCCCACCCCCACTGTGCAAGAAATATCTGCATTGAGTTTAATCATACACAAGGTAGTGTGTGTATTATATTTACAGCAACATTCAGGGGATAACACACTTGATTAAGAGAGAATCCTACAAAACACATGCAATGTCAGAATCAAGTCACAAAATAAAAGGAATAAATAGATTAAAATATATACAGTATATACACGTATTTAACCGTGCAGTCAAACATAAAATGACACTTGGAATGAAATCTAATAAAGAAGGAAAGCAATGATGATAATAATAATGATAATAATAATAATAATAATAATAATAATAATAATAATAATAATAATAATGAATGGAGAAAGTACAGTCAAAGAAAAATCAGCATTAATACAAAAGAAGGGGAAAGAAAAGAAAAGTTAAAATAAAGATCTTATAAAGTCTCTCTCTCGCTCACACACACACACACACACACACACACACACACACACACACACACACACACACACACACACACACACATGCAATTTTCCTTTAATTATATTTATTACACTTTGAGTGTCTTATAAATATTAAAAGTCCTACATGATTAAACTCTGACTATAAATCCTGACATTTATTTCCCTCTTTGGATAATAAAACATCACTGCCTACATGGCAAAATGCACTATAGAGTCATTTTTATGTCCTTATGAATTCATTTAAATGTAGGGTCACAACGCTTAAAAACTTAATCAAATTGGTACTGACCACAACTACTGTACAGCCGATTCAAATCTGGAGACGTCAAGAGAGGTCAGTAAGAAATTTGGCTCTAGGGAAGGTATTATTTGTCACACTTTGTGAGGGACCACCCCTAGAGGGCACTGTGTACACTTGTTTGTTTTTTGTAGTTTTTTGTTACTCGACTCAGTTTCCCAGAAGGCACCTCGGCCAGGTGATGCTGGAACTCACCTGAACCGAGGTAGCTCATTAGTATTGTTATAAATAACTGATTGTTCGGGGAAACTGGGTTGAGCATTAATACTAATCAGTGGGTGTACAGTATGATTTGACTGTACTTTGTTACTTTTGGTTCGTTTATAGGGGCTCTGTTTTGTGGTGTTTGTGTAAGTGTACTCTTGTTTTATTCTGAGTTTATTTAAGTATTGTGCTGTGTTTGTACGTCCCTTTGTTTTGTAGCCTCCTGTTTGCTCCCCTTCTCGCCTCTAGTGTTCTCGTCCCGTGTCAGTGCTACAGGGTCAGTCCTTAATACGGTCTGAAATGCTTACTAAGGTCCTGTTTAGGTTAAAGGAGCCTGTAAATGCTTTAAGAGAGTGTGTGTGTGTGTGTGTGTGTGTCTGTCCCGAGCCCATGTGTGTATTTTGTTCGTTCCTTTTTGTTAATTAAAGACTTTTTCATGTTTAAAAACAACCCCTTTGCGCCTACGCTTGCCTTCTCTGCCCACGGCAATAACATCCGCCCGAACTGCTTGTCATACCAGTTCGTGACACACTTAAATGATTCAGATCATCAAGCCAATTTTATTATGGCACAAAAAATAACCTAAGTAAATACAAAATGCAGATTTTAAATGATGGTTTAAAAAAAAACTATATAAATGTCAATTCTGTCCAAAAAATATGGTTAATCACAGTTCATTTGTGATTTAAGGGGGCAATTAATTTTTCACATAGGGCGAGACAGTTTTGAAGAGCTTTTATCCTGTACACAATGAAATGATCAGTTAAAAATATTTTCTTTACTTGGATTATCTTCGTGTAATGTTAAATTTAGTTTGATTTGAATCATTTACTGTGTGACAAATATGAAAAAAAACAGAAAAGGGCAAATACTGTTTCAAAGCACTGTGTGTGTGTTTGTGTGTGTGTGATGCCAGGTTTGCTGCACAGATGTGGTTCATGATCCTGTGCAAAGCAAAACCAAACGGAAATGAATTCTTGGATTACGTGATGCAGTTAAGTTTGGTGAGTCAACCTCACGTGGTGTTTTTTATTTTTTATTTTATTTTTTTGTGATCTCATGATGATCAGAAAAGTACAAATCTTTCATTTGCTAAACGTGTTCTTGTGTGCAGTTATTAGATATCCCACAGATCCTGTGCTTGGGATTCCTGTTGGGCCGCTTTGGCTCCATCATAGTGAGGGGTGTCCAGAACCGCTTGAGGAATTACAGCAAGCAGGTATCTATATACATATACATACAGAAGGTTGGACAATGAAACTTTCATTGTCTATATATACACACTATGAATGTAAAATTTAAACATGTAACAAATATGACTAGAAGGCCATCAGTTTTAACAGTTTCATTTTAATAAAATTCAAATCCACCTTTCACTGGGTAAACTCCAGGTTCATACAGGATATGTTGTGTGTGTGATATTCCACCCAGATTTCCTCCACAGAAAGTACTCAGAAACCAACCCCACTAACTGAACAGCTCACTCAAATTGCCCATTGGCTTGTTGATGGTTGCCAGTGGTTACGCTTACCAAACCATCAGCTCCTGTGGTCTACGGTCACTCACAATTTCCTCTGTGTGGATCCATGTCTGAAGGGGTCAGAGCAACCCTTATTGGGGCCTTGAGATCCCCTTCTAACACTCAAATTGCACAGAGTACTGGAGCATAAAGCTTGGTGTGCTCTAGAAGAAAAAAAAACTTTGGGCTCCCAGCACCTCAAAACACCTGGTGGCAAATAAGCAAAATGGACAAAATGGCCAGAGGACACAAGTGCAGTCTAAAATGAGTAAACCAATGCTAACATAACAACATACACACCGCGGGTAATGTTCTATTGCTGTTTGGGAAATTCTAATCTTAGAAATATATACTGTGTGTGTGTGTGTGTGTGTGTGTGTGTGTGTGTGTGTGTGTGTGTGTGTGTGTGTGTGTGTGTGTAAATGCTTGTGTGGGATTCTGCAGGAGGAAGTGAAGAAGCACGAGTACAAATATGTACAATGTTTGCTGAGACGATCTGCCGGAGTGTACGTGCGCACACACACACACACACACACACACACACACACACACACACACACACACACACACACACACACACACACACACAATGAACCAGTCCGAAACCTGTATTATACAGAAAAATACTTATTGTGCACCAGATACCAATATTTACAAATTATATACATCTTTCAATGTTGTGGGTGAGTGTATGAGTCCGATGTGTTGTATGTGATTTATTATTGAATAATAAATAAATAAATAAATGAATCGGTCTCACCAGCTCATAGAATCATTCAGCACAATAATGGAGATGAGAGATGCAGACAGCTCACAACAAAACGGTATTTTGGGTTCTCTCCAGATGACCTTGCGGTGTCATTGGGATTCCCCTCACAATTTGGAGGTGCAGTTTTGCCAAAGTTTAACCCGGAACCAACACAGCATAGATGAGGCAATTAAAATACGAAGGGCTGCATTACAAGGCGCAGCTGCTCTCAATCACTGATCAGCTTAACCACTGCCTTTATAAAATGAGCCAATTATGTAGCGGCATTACACACACACACACACACACACACAGAGAGAGAGAACTTAAACTTAAACTTAAACTTGTTTTATCCTGCAGATCTGTTCAGAAGAGCTGGTTCCAGAGGAATGTGTACGAGTGGGATCCGTATTTTAAATTCCCAAACCGGATTATCGCCACCGTGGTGCTCTCCTTCTACGGGTTATATTTGGTACGTGTGTGTTGTTTCTGTTCTTATGCTTTCTTTAGAATATTTTCTGTGCTATATATATATATTTTTTTTTTCAAAATAATCCAAAAGACAGTTGTAAAATTAATTGATTCCTATGTAAAAATCTTTTTTCTTAGGACAAAAACAAAGCTTCAGAGCTCCAAAACACATTGATCACGTTTCCTTATGTAGCATGAACATAAGACAGGAAGGATAAGTTTTGCAGTGGTCACTTTGAAGTGATTTTTCTGCAGTGATTTTCAGGGACCATTTACTTTTTTTTACCTTATAATTTTTGTGGTAGTTTTTTATTTTTTTTATTTTTTCATTTTTTTTAGCTCGATCGAACCAAAAACTAGCAGGTTAGGAATGATGAGTGTACCAACCAAATACTAAGAACTTAAACATGGTGCCTTTTGGATTGACTTTTCATTATGCTAGTGAGACCCAGCTAAACATTTTGATAAAAGTTTCACTCAGAATCCTTGGGGAATTAATAGCACACCATGCCCTGCACCGTAAGACCTGCATTAATTGTCCAGATTTTTGCAATAAAAAAATGCAGTAATAATAATCGCCATGAGGACACGTTGACTGACCAAGAATAAAATAGAGCTGCATAAAACTGGGTGATGCAAAAACGGCACAAAAGTAACAATAAGAGGAAGAACAGTCCACTATAATTTGAGGTAATTTCTGTTTTATTATTTCAATTCACAGTAGTGAAATAACCAGTGGCCGTTAATAAAGCAATAGAGTCAGTAGCTGCTTAGTGATTGATTCTGAATCAGAACAAAATAATCCTTGCATTTTTTTTTTCTTCAAACTAGTCATCCACAACATATTATTTTGCAAGTGCTGTCCAGGAGGAGACGTGTGTATATCTGTGTGTGTGTGTGTGTGTGTGTTTCCTCTGTAGACAGTGATAGTGGAGCAGATACCATGTTGGTGGGTCACCTCACATAGCTACAGTTTGGAACATTTTTTTAAATTCTTCCTGAATGAAACATCTGTTCACAAACACCTGAAATATTTCACATGTAAGCTCACTCTGTCTGACTGTAGCTGGTTGATTGGTGATTGATTTACTTAATTATTGGTTAAACAGTATATAACATTACCTAATATATATATACTTTTAAAGCTGTTAAATAATGCCGATGGTTGATGTGTTTAGACTCCTGGTATATCTCATCAGCTTGTGCTGCGCTCACGTGTGTCACTCACATCACTGAGGTGTTGGTGTGTTACAGGTACGCCAGAGTGTTAAATTAGCCTCCACACACACTCTACCTGGAAAACATAAAGACATCAGATACTAATTGGATCAGATAAGGAGATGTGACGTTACAGTAAATATCAGTTAGCTAGTGATTGAAATTGTAGTGGACGTGGTAACGCGGTGAAGGTTATTGAGGCACGATGTGTTTTACTATAACAGCTTCAAACACAATGTTTATTATCTTCTAATGGTATTTTACATCAGCTTACAATAAGACTGTTAATTGTATTTCATTATTAAACACTTTACTTCTGCCTTCATTTGTTCATTTATAAATGAATCCCTTTGACAGGAAACACATAAAATCACTGCGCGTTGGGGAAAAGAAATTCCTGCCAAAGACGTATAAACTGGACCCTGCGCTTGGTGTGGTGAGTGTGTTTGTGATTCTTTTCTCATGTCTCATGCGAGGAAACGCACATCTTCCACAATTAGTCTGATCACTCGTTTTCCAAGTTCACCTCTTCATCAGATGTGGCGTGACCTGGAAATTTTCACTTATGCTGACTGTCACATTAAAAAAAAAAAAGATACACTTGGCTGGCTTCACGTGTTCTCCTTCACCCTTCTTGTTTGTAGGTGTCAGTGGGTGGGAATCAGCAGGTGGTTAAATTGTGGAGAAAATATCCTTATAGAAAATGGTCCATAATCTAACAAAAAAAAAAATCACTTTTCAGTTTTTGTTTTTACATTGTTGTAATTGCACAAATGTGTCATGCTCACAATCATGATCCCTCCTCCAGGTTGGACTTTTAAAGTATCCCTGCTATCAGATCACCTTCTCCGCCTGGGGTGAGATAGTTATGTTAACATTATTTTTTATAGATTGCTTATAACAGCTTTTATGTTTGCTTATAACAACAAGCACAATTGTGTGATTGTTCAGAGTCAGACTGTCAGTAAATAAACGTAATATTTGCAGGTTATCTGATCTTGCGCATTGTGATGTTTGTGCTTGGCCTGATGTTTGTATATCTGGTTATATCACCGATCCGGGAAAATGGATTTCTCGACTGGCTGAAGTCGTTTGCCATGACTATGTAAGTCCTGATCTTTCTCCAGGGATGAGGTGCAGTATCCTCCTCCTACTGCACGTGGACTGATTGGAAGCTGGGCCACCAGCTCATTTGTTTAGATCTCCAGTACTGAAAGTGTAAATGTAATATTTATTTTATGATTGTATAGTAAATTCAGTAGACGTGGAAACAGTTAATAGAGACAAGACAGAGATGCATGAACAATCACAGCTCCATGTTGGAGGTTCAGGAGAGATGATCTGATCACAGCTTTGTGTTCTATAAAATCAGGACGAATTTCTTCATCTTGCTTGCCCTGGCGGGGCTGCAGCGTGTGCTGGGACATTTCTTTTTCCTACAAGACAAAACCTCGCCTACGGATGAGGGGAAGCCATTGGCACTCAATAACAGGTAAAACGGATGTTCATTATTATAGACGAGTCCCGAATAGGAACAATAAATGAAAATGTGTTTAACAAAGATGATTCTTACTGCTTTACTCAGTCTTTTAGCCTAACTCCAATCTGTCTTCTTTCACAGGAAGGTCTTCCACAACTTTAACTACTTCTTCTTTTTCATTAATATGATCTTGGGCTTAATGAGCTGCTTGTGGCGTGTCATTAAAAGCGCCTGCGTGGGTCTGATGTTGCTGTCACGCATCAATAGGACCATAATGCCAGAGGGCTTCGAGAAGCTGGACAAAAGTAAGACTGCTGTTTTTCCTTTTAAACTCCTCTGTCATGTTAATTTCAGGGTGTATCACATTGCCACTGCACGTCTGTTCAGACTTCTAGCAGTGCAGCGTTATCATTTCATTATTGTTAATAGGAAAAGCTACAATACGTTTATTATACACAACCATCACACAAGACCTTCTAGAGACGTCTTTACTGGCCCGAACAAGTGGAAACAAGGTCAGGACTATATGGGGAATGTGGTAACAACTTCCAGATGAGGTTTTTACAATGTGCAAGTGGTGCAGCATGAGTTCATGCATTGTACAGAAAAATAACAGAACGGCTTAGGTGATGAAACCAGGCCATTTTTCCATTAAAGGAAACAGTCAGTGAAGGAGTTCCTGGGAGGCCAGCATATCAGACAGGCAGTCTGATCATGGCTCTGGTGAAATGAAACACTAAGCACTAATGAAACACTGGGATAGATGCATTAGTGTAGCAGGGGATTAAATAGAGAGTCTTTTTTTTTTTTACTCTCAAAATTGTTTTGCTATTGTCACCTGTTATCAAAAGTTAAAGATATACTGCTGATTGAGGCCCTAAGGTGTTGCTCATTCTATGTTGATACATCCTTGAGCAACACATCAATCAGCTTGAGCAACAACTGAATCAGCAGTATATCTTCACCTGAAGGACAAAAGACCCATGTTTGATGATGGTGATGATGATGATGATGATGATGATGATAAAGGTAGAGATTTCGGATGGAGAGGATAAAGGGTAAATGGTTCAAGGGAGGGATAAAAGAAGACACCTATGTGCAAGTGGAAATCCAACTCTCAAAAGAGCTGGAGAACATGGAGATCTTGGGCACAACCTGTCTCCTAATTCACATGCTGCCATTTCAACCATCCTGTATCGAGCCCTTTCAATCAGGGGAGGATTTCTTTTTTCCTTGGATGACTTGCTGTACCAAATATCATGGAAAAAAGCAAAAATAAAAAGGAAAGATATGAGCCAACTTACCCAAGCCTGATGACCTCACCTAGATGACTGAGAATCTTTACAGCGTTATTGTGGAGAGATATGAGTTCATTGCCCAACAGGAGGCACACAATCCTCCCTTCTCCCCACATCACCATGCTTATAAGCATCTAAGCACAGAATCAAGATACTCTACACGCAGAAACCTAACAGCACTCCGGCTAATCGTATAACATATCTGTGACAATGGACACATTTGTTCTATATGTAAATTCTTGTCATATGATAATTTGTTGTTGGCACAACTTAATCATTCATTGCTTCTGTAGTCCTGATATATTTTAGGCAGATGTACTGAGGCACAGGAATCCACCAAGGCTTTACCACTGTGTGTAAACATATAGAGGACAGAGAGTAGGTAGGGTGAAGTGAAGAAGTGAAGAAATTAGGGAGGGGTGTAAAGACGCGGTTCGCGCAAGGGGCAGAGCCGCACTTAAACTGTTCAGAACGAGCAGATCCGCAGGCTGCTACCACGTGGAGTTCTGAACAGGCAAAGGCGCGGCCATTTATACACGTGGTTGCCAGGCAACGCCGCCTTCAGGCAATCGGCCTGAACGATCCGAACCTGGCAGCACGTTTATATAAAGGTTCCTGATACTGCCGCACTTTGTGCAATCATTTAGGTAGCACCGGTAATGTTTCAGGGCACAGACACAAAGAAAGAAAGAAAGACCAACAGACTGTTCAGAGCCAGAGGCAAAGCCCCAGACTGGCAAGAGTGAAAGAGAGTAAGAGTGAAAGAGAGAGCGGCATGCAGCAGTTCAGTGTGTGCACTCAGTATAAGTTGATAGTGTGCAGCAAAGATAAAATATAACTCTCTTTCATGAATCCTCGGTAAGGGCGAACGCCCGGAGAGGATATAGTTTTTGTTTTGTTTTCCAGAGCCCCATCCATTCTCGCATAGACGGCGGAGCTCTGTTTATTGTTGTGTTTTCAGTATTCATTTGTTTCCCTTTTAAGTTCCTAATTAATAATCCCACGTCATCTCCAAATGGGAAGGTCTTCCTGTGTGTATCACAAGCACCCTCACACCCTCCTATTTCACTGACCCCCTCTAAAGCCCTGCGTCAGGGCTCTTATTATTAAGAACCTCTCGTGATGCGGCTTTCCATACCGCACCACATAACATGGTGACATGATCACTGTCACAAGCTGCTGATGGTGTCCTATAGTTGCCAATGACTTGCATGCTCTGCTTCATGTGCCGTGTCGCCACTGAAAATTAAGTAGGTGTGGATTCTCTGGGCATGTGCTCACTTTGTTTCTCTGATGGCCCGGGACAGTTTGGACATTGCTGTTCTTAGGGCCACCGTACCCCACCAGCAGCAAGCCAAGGTTGCGTAGCTTTTCTCACAACTCATCTTATACAGTGCCCTCCATAATTATTGGCACCCCTGGTTAAAATGTGTTCTTTAGCTTCAAAAGAATTCAGTTTTGTTCTAAATTACACGGGACCACAATGGAAAAAAAAGAGTAAATTCCAACCTTTAATTCAAGTGCATTTATTCAGTGGAAAAAAAAATCCCACATTAAGAAATAATTATTTTGCATCAAATCAAATAATTTGCCAAAAAAACAGCACCTAATCTTCTCCTATAATGTTTCACAAGATTAGAGAACACAGACAGAGGGATCTTCGACCGTTCCTTTTTACACAATGTCTCTAAATCATCCAGTGACCCGACTCCTCTCCTCTGCACTCTGCTCTTCAGCTCACTCCACAGGTTTTCAATGGGGTTGAGGTCTGGGGACTGAGATGGTCATGGGAGGAGCCTGATTCTATGTGTGGTGAACCGTTTCTCGCTGAATGACCCAGTGACGACGCATCTTCAGCTTTCGGGCAGAGGCCACCAGATTGTGCTTTAAAATGTCCTGGTATTTCAAAGCATTCATGATGCCGTGCACCCTAACAAGGTTCCCAGGGCCTCTGGAAGAGAAACAGCCCCACAGCATCACCGATCCTCCCCCAGACTTCACAGTGGGCATGAGGTGCTTTTCTGCAGACTTATCTTTTGTGTTCCGTCATACCCACTTAGAGTGTTTGTTGGCAAAAAGTTCTATCTTGGTCTCATCTGACCAAAGAACACAGTCCCACTTGAAGCCCCAGTACCGCTTAGCAAACTCCAAACGTTTGTGTTTATGATTGTGACTGAGAAAAGGTTTTTTCCTTGCCTGCCTCCCAAAGAGCTTGTTGGCATGTAGATAGCGTCTGATGTTTGTTTTGGAGACTTTCTGACCCCAAGATGCTCTCATTTGTTGCAGTTCTTTAACAGTGAGCTTTGGAGAAATGTTATATTTCTGTTATATATTTCTCTTACCATCTTCCTCACTGCGCGTGGAGGCAAAATAAACTTGCGTCCTCGTCCAGGCTTGTTTACTATTGTCCCAGTTTTTTTTTAACTTCTTAATGATTCCTCTCACAATAGATATGGGCAGGTGCAGGCAGGTGGATATTTTCTTGTATCCATTGCCTGACTTGTGAAGGTCGACACACATCTGCCTTACTTGAATGGTCTGTTCCTTTGTCTTTCCCATGTTGAAGAGTGGATAAGAAAAACGGCCTCTGTGTCACGTCATATTTATACCCCAGCAAAGCAGGAAGTGATAAATCACTAATTAAATGTTCCTAGATACTCTGATCAACTTTGTAAACTACTGTAGAAATGACAGAAATACTTCAATTACATTTATTTTCTAGGAATTGTTAGGGGTGCCAGTAAATGTGGAACAGGTTATTTTATGAAAAATAATTATTTGTTAGTCAGGGATTTTTATTTCCCCTTAAAATTCACTTTATATTCATGTTATATTTTTCTACAATTTTCAGTGTGACAATATGCTTCTGCAATAAAAACTGAATTTATTTTAAGGCTTAACCAGGGGTGCCAATAATTATGGAGGGCACTGTATATTGATTACTGGGTCACTGAGTTCAAAAAGTGTCTGTATGTAAGAAAACTGGTTGCTCCAATGTCCATACACCATGTAAAACCAGGCTACAATAAAAAATAAACAAAAATAACAGATAGTTAGTAGTGGCCGCTCAATGCTACTGCTGCACTGCCATCTTGGACTCTCAGCAAAAAGTAGTTTTTGAATGCAAAAAGTAGCAATATTTGTTTATTCCTCTGTTGTTGTTTTTTTTCTCAGGTTACTGTACTTGGTTGGGAATGATAATGGTGGACCATTATCACACTAATCCAGTCCTTGTGTGTTTCTGCCACCTGCTGCTCAAACACACTTCAGACGGTCTCCAAGACAACGAGTACTCACGCCTAAACCATGGTAACAAATGAGATGAAAAAGTAGCTACACAACATGAGCGCACATGTTTCTAGCCGGGTCTCAACACATATTGATACATATGTTTTGTCCCCCAGAGCCACTAGCAAAGGACCGAGTTCGCACTCGCTGGCTTGTCGTGTACACCCTGCTGAGGAACCCTAAGCTCATCCTGCTTAGAAAGAAATACAAGCAAACTAAGCACGAAGCTGAGCGTGCCTTCACTTGGGCTGTCTCAAACATGGCGTAAAAACCAACAACACATGACTGCATACAAGCTCAAGAATGTTTATCACTGCAAGGTGGTATCAACACAGATCTGGTTATTTCACTGTACGTCCTCCCTCAAATGCTATAACCACCCCCCCCCCCCACAACACAAAAAAACTGTATCTGAATAAAAAAAAATGTGCTTATATATTGTAGAAGCCTTTTTTGTGTGTGTTAATGGAGAGGCTTCAGACTTCAAACTGTGTATTTGGGTTTCGAATATGTCGGGTAGAACAAAAGTTATTATTACTTTTATTAAACAGCAACATGGAACATGTACAAATCACACGTCAGGAGCAACTGGACTGATCCTTATGAGACACCGACAAATGCAGCAAATGTTGTCGATTGTTTTCTGATGATCATTGTGCACAAGTTGTCGAATGGTTTCAATATTTTTGGAGCTTGAGCTTGTTGAAGGCCTTCCTGATCTCTTGTTGTCTTCCAGTAATGTTCTTCCGCTCTTCTAGCGTGCTTCCCACTTAAAACTCCTCGAATGACACTGGTTTCACGCAGAATTTTATATTCGCTGTTTGTTTTAAATTGCCGTTCAGCATGATATAACAGTACTGTACATGGTCAGAAAGGCACCAGTTGCACAGTTTCTGATTCATGACCATCAGGAAACCTGTGCTAACTTTAGCAGTCTAGCATTTACCATCTGTGGCAAATATTAGCGTTTTTTTTAAAGGCTGGATAAAAGTATTTCAATGTGAATAAATTGGCGGAACCTATGGAATGCTAGTGCGAGTGAGATACGCTACTTAGTTACTCAAAAATGTAATTCGTTATTCAGACAATTTATGCAATCCGTGAGCCAGACAGCAGTCATTCCCAATCCATTAGTGTGTGTGAGAAAATCATCCTACAAGCCCCACCCTCGATTGGGGGGGGGGGGGGGGGCGC
>JAAGKR010005600.1:39013-49571 GCA_011419295.1 Clarias macrocephalus
ATTAACCCCCCCCCCCCCCCCCCCGTTATACCCCTATCTCATCTATGTGGTTTGACAATGTGAGGACCGGCACGCGGAAAGATGGAAACCTAAGCACAGCGCTGAAACTCGCGGTGAATCATGATACCATGCGAAACCGCGTAGCTGAGACAGGGGTATTAGTGGTTAACAGATTATGGGCCAAACTTCACTGAGTGATGATGATAGAATAATTATAAAGGTCTTGACTAAAACAACATGCATGAGGAAGCACAAAGGAGTTTTCATTATCTGCAACGGAAAAGTTACTCGAACTAGTTACTTTATCAGAAACTAACAAAGTGATGTAACAGATTACTTTTTGAAGACAGTAATTTTGTGATGTAATTAGTTACTTTAAAAAAGTAACGTCCCCAACACTGCTGGAGAGTGTGATAGAGGTGCAGAAGTAGATGAAATGAGGCTGTGTTTAGGTGGGTTGTTACTGTATTTATTGGCATTGTTTAAGGAGAGACGGTGTCATTTGCTCTTGTGTGCGAAGGCCAGTGACGATGATATTTTTTATATTCAAATGTTACACTTCACTTCAATGTTGCTTTAATTGCTGAATCCAAATGTTGGATTGGTCACTCATTCTCTCCTTTTGTTATCTTAATTCTTACAGGGTTTGGACCAATTGTTTTCTGAATCTTTGGCCCATTTTCTATAAATTCATAAAAAAACACGTTTCAAGTATTTGTAATATGCACACCCGTAGCAAAGGAAACTCAAAGATGAGATCTCATGTTAATCTCTTCTTTTTCTCCAAAACAAGCCGTCTTTGAGACTAATTTCTGCTTCTTCTCAAAGTTGTCTGAAATGTGGCTCATTACCTCTAAATCTCTGAGATTTATATTTGTCTTATGTGCTACTCACATATTTTTTGTTTGTCCAAAGCAGTGTTTTCCACACATTAAATATACAGTACTTTTAAACTGTGCATTTGGGTTTTCTGATATGTCATATAGAATTAAACTCATCATTACTTTTAAAAAAATTTACATTTTACTACTGACGATGCAAAAATGTAGAACTCACAAAATGTGCATATCATTATATATTATGTCCTTAATTTAAAATGTATGTTTGACAGAGAAGGTTTTCATAATATGTCACTTTATTTTGGACTGCATAGTTAACGGATGTCTTATTATTATTATTATTGTTATTGTTATTTTGGTCACATGTGATCTTATAAATCTGTTCTATTTCTTGCCTATATTATCCTTTTTAAATTTTTTGCTCAGTCATGTATGTATAGTTTATTTGAACTTTCTGTTTTAGCATGCAAAAATAAAGTACCCAAGGGAGTTTCTCTTTCAAATGATCAAATGAAAAAGAAGATCAAGAAGAAGACAAAGTGGAAGAGAAGGTGGGTTTTACATTTTTGTGCCAAATTTAAAATGAAGTGCGTAGTTATTATTGACAAGGAGTCAGAGTGTTGAAAAATATTAGAATGTTTAAAAAAAATTAAGTTAAAAACACTGCCTCTGGTCTGTGGTAAAAAAAAAAAGTGTAATTTTCAGCTAAATATACTACAACTAATGTTTGTTCTTCAATTGCAAAGAGAATTCAAATGCTACCTGTGGATTAGCATGTCTAGGTAACTAACACTAGTGAGGTTGAAAGTTGCTGCTTTGTTTTTTGTTTGTTTGCTTTCTAATGGTAAAAATCAGTCTCTCTCTCTTCTCCTCTCTCTTTCCCTCTCCCTGCCTCTCTGTCGGGCTGTTCATGTCGCTCCTGAGCTGCCAGTGATCCAGACCCCCTCTACCCTCTGGACCTGTCTGACTCGTCCTGGTGTCCCTCTTCTGGTTGGAGATCTCGTCACATGGATGCCCCGTGTGCTATGCCTGGGATGCGTCTGGTGACTGGGGATGGTTCTACTTTTCCACAAAGACGGTCCTGGCCTCGGCTGGTGCAGACAGCTGTTCTCTGAGGACTCGTGACTGCAGTAACTTGATAGTTCAGGACTGGAGTTTCCTACAGTCTACCTCCTATGAGGTCAGATCAATCCCTGCTCTCCGTTATCACCCAGATGAGGATGGGCTCCCTGTTGAGTCCGGTTCCTCTCAAGGTTTCTTCCTATTACCATTTCAGGGAGTTTTTCCTTGCCACTGTTGCCCTCGACTTCGGCTTGCTCTTCAGGGACCATCTCATCATTTTGATTTATTGACATTCACATTTCATACAAACTTAAATAATTCTTTTGATTGTGTAAAGCTGCTTTGCGACAATGTCACTTGTTAAAAGCGCTATAGAAATAAAATTTAATTGAGTTGAATATATGGCTCATAAGCATATTGTATAAAAATATAAAGCAATAGATATATTTAATCAAATTCAATATATTATGAAGTATATTGTTAAATATAAAATTACATACATTAAGATTATATATATATATATATATATATATATATATATATATATATATATATTCAAATATATTTCTCAATATATAAAAAGCGGCAATTCTTTGTATTTTTCAACATATTGTAATGTATTAATACAATATATTATTCTGTATATTGTGAATATATTTTTAGATCAGAACACTAAATCATTTAATATATTGACAGTTAATATATAGAGAAATAGATTTTCTTTGCGTAAGGGCAGCTTCCATGTCAACCCTCACGAGAACCTGTTGACCATATAATTTTTACCCAAGAGGAACCACACCTGTTGACAAACAAAACTGCAATATTGTTTCAAATTATAACTTTCATGCAGCTTTAGAATATATGTTTTGGTGGCCTTATAGTTCAGTCTGTGGCAGCAAAATGGACAAGAGAAATGCTGTACATGCTCTGGAATTCATATTTGACAATGACAGTGATCAGGAGCAAAGAAGTAAAGTTGACAGTGAAGACGCTCTAGAGGGAAAGTGTCAGAGGTTGAAAATGACACAGACTATAACGTACAAGATGTAGAGGAAGACTTTTGGCCAAAACAATTAACATTTTTCCAGAATGTGATCCACTCCTGAGAGAACAGGTCGGCTTCCAAGTGAAAATATCATAAGCTTGACCCCAGGGCCAATGCAATATGCCATATCCTGAATGGATGACATCCAGTCCTGTTCCCTTCCAAAAGCTACATTCAATACTGCGTGAAAATACTATGGGAACATCTCTTTGTTCAACCGGTTGTGAAGCATGTTGTCATGATCCTGGTGGTATTGCAGGCTGTTGTTGATGCCATGGGCTTAAGAGGGCAGGCACAGACGCAGAGGGTTTTCAAACATAAAAAGTATTTTATTTAAACAAAACAGTGGGAAATCCCAAAGAAACTAAACAACCAAAACTCAAACACTGAACACAGGCTCTTTTACTAAACACACAGGCTCCTTTAAGCGTAACACGAGGCTCTTTTGAGCGTAACACGCAGGCTCTTATAGAGCTTTCACACAGACTCCTTTAAGCAACACACAGACTCATTTAAGCAACACACAGGCTTAGAGCTTACACAGGCTTACAGACCCGACTATAGACAGGGGATGACTCTAGTGACGGGAGAACCTAGAAACTAGCGGAGAACCTAGAAAACAAGAACCAAGAAACAGGGGAGAACATAGTCTAGAGACAGGGGAGACCCTAAAGGCAGGGAAGAAACAAGAGACAGGGGAGACACTAGAGACACACTGAACAGTACTTACATAAACCAAAGAATGAACTACAAGGTACACTTAACTAGACACCATAACACAGATAACATAACCATTCAGAGACAACTTAAAATAAAAACAAACAAAAGAAATGCCCACTAGACATTATTATTTTATAGACAGATCTAATGAGCTACCTCTGTTCAGATGAGCTCCTTCATCACCTGACCAAGGTGCCTTCTGGGAAACTGAGTCTACAAACAGAACTACACAAACAAAAAAATAATCGTGCACACAGTTTCCTCTAGGGGTGGTTCCTTACACATGTATGTATCAAACAGCCAAATTTTGGCTTATATAACCTCGGTCAGGTGACGTCATCTGATGAGGTGCACCTGCGGGTTATAATTAGGAGTAAACTGTAAACATCCTCTTGTCTTTTTGTCTTCAAAGACCGCATTGTGTTTGCGTGTGTGTGTGAGATACAAAAAAGAAAGAAAGTGTTAGATTACTCACCAATATGGTAGAGTTTGAGAGGAGATGCGTGTCTCCTTGTGAGAGATTTCTCTAGGATGGCGATCTCCACACTTTTTGTTTTGAGTGTTTGGGGAGAAGAGCATGCTTTCATCGGGCTCAAGGGAGAATGTGAGCACGGTGATCTCCTCCCTATTATGGTCCCATGCCAGACAGAGAATGTGAGCACGGTGATCTCCTCCCTATTATGGTGCTTCGCGTGCGGCTCGCCTTCTTTAAATGGAAACAAGGTGCCGCTCATTCCTGGAGTTCACGTGCCGATCTGGCAGACGCGCATAAGACGGAAATCCTCCTTTTCTCTCACACTCTTGCTGGATGAAGAAGCTTCAAGAGTGCCCCGACGGTTCTTGTAAATAGACAAAAGAGACTTTCTCTCTTGCCGCAGGAGCAAAAATAAATAAATAAATAAATAATCCCCCAAGTTAGATGGCAGGTTTGTGTCGGGTGGCCGGGGGAGGGGCCTCAATGATGGTCCCTCCCCTTCTTTGGCGACCTCCATGATGAGTTAACTCATTCATGGAATAAGCCCTATTCATCCCCTGTTTTTGCTATTAACATCGATTCAATTGAATGTCGTTGATGCAAAAACACAGGGTTATATGATGATGCCCCTGATTGAAGAGATGTTTGCGGGCTATCTCTCTCCTGGGAGCTCATCCTCCCTGAAAAAGCCCACACTCCCCACCAAGCCGTGTAGACTAACATCTTTGTTGGTGGGGAAAGCTTTTCAGACAGCGGGTCAGCCTGGTGCTGCCCTGCACACCATAGCAGTTTTGCAGGCATACCAGGCTGACCTGCTGAGAGACCTGAGCACTGGCGGGTCTATCAACGACGCGGCGTTTGCAGAGCTACGTCGAGCCACAGATTTATTTCTCCGCGCCACCAAGCAGACAGTCCGTGCTATCGGCCGTGCCATGGCTGCCATGGTCACCACAGAGAGACACCTGTGGCTTAACCTCACGGGCATCAAGGACAGGGATTGCGTTTTCCTCCTTGATGCCTCTTTACGGCTTCTTTGGTGACACCGTAAACACCGCCGCCACTAGTTTTCGGGAGGCGAAGCTCTACGAGCAGGCCTTGTGAGGTTTCTCCTCTGCCGTGCTCAGGAGTCGGGACCGTCGGCCACCCAGTTCCGACGAGGCGTGAGGCGCAGAAGGAGAGTGTGGCGAGCCAAGTACCCCCTCGTAGAGACTGTGGAGGGACTCGCCACGATTCGCAATCCGCCTCAAAGAGACTGGACCTGAGGAGCATCAGCTCCGCCAAAAAGAAATCCTAAGGCTGACATGCCTCCCTGGCAGTGAAATATTAGGTGCTCGGTTCCTTCCTGCCATGTTTCAGGATACCGAACACCTAACCACCCCCCAGTGTCAAAACTTGTGCTCTTTTCAGAGAGGCTGGCAGCAGGGAACCTACTGCCAGGTATGTCTCCATAGGTACAAAACACTTTAGAGAGAGGCTACAGGATTCATTTTGCACATCGTCTTCCGCGTTTCAATGGCATGGTCTCCACTTCTGTAAAACCGGAACAAGCACTTCTGCTGACTCGGCAGTTACAGACTTTGCTGGAAAAAAGGGCCATAGAACATGTTCCCCTGCCAGACAGAGACCCAGGCTACTAAAGTCAGTATTTCCTGATTTCCAAGAGAGATGCTGGCTTGCGTCCAATTTTACATCTTCATGGGCTGAACATTAAAATGTTGACAGCCAAAATGATTGTTTCTCAAATCCAACCAGAGGATTGGTTTTATGATAATCGACCTGGAAGATGCATATTTTCATATAGAAATATTGGCACAACACAGGAAGTTCCTGAGGTTCGCTTTTGGGGGCGAAACTTACCAGTACCGGGTCCTTCCATTTGGCCTAGCCCTGTCACCCCACCCATATATAAAATGTACAGATGCAACTTTGGCTCTATGATTCCAGGGCATATGTATTCTGAATTATATATAGACGACTGGCTGATCCTGGCTCAGTCTTAGCAGCTAGCGCTTCGACATCAAGATGTTGTCCTAGCTCACCTCCATTCTTTAGGATTGAGACTCCATGCCGGGAGAAGCATTCTCTTTCCTGCTCAAAGAACAATGTATTTGGGTGTCATATGGAATTCGATCGCAATGCAGGCACTGCTGTCTCCTGCACGTGTCGAATCCATTCTCAATACCCTAAAGGAAAGCAGTTTAGGTAGTTAAGTAATGATTGTTCATTACTTTCAGAGTGTTTTAGCTCTCATGTCAGCTGTGTCCACGGTGATACCCTTGGGCCTTGTGTACATGAGATTGTTTCAGTTGTGACTAAGCGCCAGGGGATTTTATCCAAGGGCCAATCCCCAGAGGCAAATAAAGGTTACGCTCCAGGGGCTTCGTACCTTTTCTATGTGGTTCAGACCCCGGTTTTTGACTCTGGGTCCCACTCTAGGTCCATGTTGTCGTTGCAAGCTGCTAGCAACAGACAATTCCTCATGGGCTGGAGTGCGGTCTTGGATGGCCATCCAGAGTATGGTCCTTGGATTGAATATCTCTCCTCGATAGCTCACTGTGGGTGATTCCAGTGAGGAGGGATCTTTTGTCTCACGTGCAGGGGACAATATTTCATTCCCGGCCCGAGCTCTGGAACCTTCACGGCCATCTAGTTGCCCATCTTCTGGCCAGTGTAATTGAAACTATTCTAAGTGCTAGGGCTCCCTCCACTAGAAGAACTTATGCTCTCAAATGGTGTGTATTTGAAAGTTGGTGCATGGCAAAACATGTAGACCCAGTCCACTGCTGAATTGTTTCAGTGCTAGAGTTTCTGCAAGAAAAGTTGTCCTCTGGCTTATGCCCTAGTACTCTCAGAATGTACGTAGCCGCTATTTCGGCTTGCTATGTTCTGACCGATGGGGTTTCTGTGGGAAAGCACCCTTTAGTTGCCCGTTTTATTCATGGAGCTAAACGGTTGAGGCCCCCCACTAGAGCGGTCTCTTCATGGGACTTAGCTATTGTGCTTGAAGGTCTAATTCATGTCAAATTTTATAGTTTGGATGTTCATGCTACTCCGGGCTTGCGGGTACTCGAGTCAGCATCCCAAAAGTTATGTCTGACACCTCTTTGGCTATTGTCCGCACACGTAACACAACCTGTTGGTGAACGTTGGTATTCTCGTTCCCATAGCATTTTCACGGAGCATCGAGTGCAGCTTTTGAAAGGGAACATCTCGGGTTACTTTGTTGTAACCCTGTTCCCTGAAAAAGTGGGAACGAAATGCTGCGCTCGAATGCCACACTGCTGGCGTGGCTGGACGTCCTTTCAGACAAAAAATTTACCTGAGGATGTTTCCGGTTCACTCCTATTCATAACCCGCAGGTGCACCTCATCAGATGACGTCACCTGACCGACCTTATATAAGCCAAAATTTGGCGTGCTTGATACACACATGCTTCACAACCGGTTGAACAAAGAGATGTTCCCATAACGTTTTCACGCAGCATCTCGTTCCCGCTTTTTCAGGGAACAGGGTTACAACAAAGTAACCCGAGACATTTTTAGTTTTTCAGTATCATTAACATGTCAGCCTGTAATGGCTTTGTGGTTTGGGGGTAGATCAATCCATGCTGGAAGAATGGCAGAAACTATAAGAAGAGACTGTTCCTTAAAAAACATGGCAAAAGTCAGATGAGGGTGAGGGTGAAAAAATTGTAAATGTTCAAGCATTACTTTTGTAATAAAGTTAAGTTTTCCCTGTGTATCTTTGGGCTTTTGTTTTCAATAAATAAATCAGTTTTGACCAGGAACACAAAAGTTGGTATTTTGTGCCACTGTTCAGAAAATTTAACTGGTTTAAAAAAACGACATTAGTAACCAGTTCAGTGAAGTACTGAATAAAAAGATCTAATACAACATTAGATGATAATATATGTATTATTGTGGATTTATATGATCTGGAATAAAAAAAATATCGGGAACATTATGAGCCAAAAATTAACACAACACAAGGGTTAATAACTAAATTCGGGCTTATTATTTAGGAAGGTGCTGTGCTCAGCGGCATTCTTTTTTTTTTTTCACTGAAATCTGGAGGTTTGCTGACCTTTGTCATCTGGTTAGCTTTTATTGTCAGCTTTTATTTTGTTTCCATGATTAAATATAAAAAGACGTCTACCTCGTAGTGAGACACTTCTTTGACAATTCGTGCAGTTCTTCAGTCTAGCCTGATGTGATATCATTAAGAGCAGTCTGCACATTTCACTTGATTAACCATCACCTTTTGGCTTTGGACTTTGCTTGTTAACAAGCTTGTTTTAATGGTTGGAAAATTGGGGGATTTTATAGCACATTCCATCCATCCATCTATCTTTCCATCCATCCATTTTTCTACACCACTTATTAGAGATGGTGGAAAAATATATTCAGTTATATTTTGCAGTTCTTTTGTGTGGCAATACATGTATAATTTTATTATTATTATTATTATTATTATTATTATTATTATTATTATTATTCATTTTAAATGTATATATGTTTGCATTTGAGGTGTGCTTTAAACTATTCACACTATTCAGCACAGCATCCTGTGTGGTAGAAACAAATGATGTGCTAAGCTTGCTAACCTAATCTTATCGGGTGACTCCTGGAGATTCTTGTCCCTACAACTTTCTATGTGTACATAGTGGCCATTAAGGGTGCGTGTTTTTACCCGTGAAAGGCCGCAATTCATCTTGCACTGTGCCGTGGAATCCCACAAGCAACATTTAAGAATTTAAATAAATGTGTTGTGCTTCACTGAATATCCACCAGATGCCACATGGAAGAACTTTATCTAAAAGCCAGACCAAGTACAACGAAGAATTGTTAAAAAAAAAAAAATTGTATAATTAGTTAGCCTAAAACAATATTGTTTCCAATGCTGAAGCAAACATGAATTTTATTTTGTTTCACAATAGATCTTTCCTGATGAATGTGTGTATATGTGCTTCATAATATGTTCATAATAATGAAATGAGATGCTCTAAACCGTGCTTTAAAATTCATAATAAGTTTCTTTATGTAGCATAATAACTACATAAAGTAATAACTTTATGTAGTTATTATGCTAACAATTAAGGCAAAATATTTTGTAAATAATATAATAAATGTGGAATACATTTCTAGTAATAAATTCTTTGTAACATAATTAGGCTTTAATTGATAAATATAATGTGGGTAATAAAAATTATAAAAATGTTAAAGCCATTCTTGCATTTATTATTATTCTTATTAGTTATCAAGTTTTATTTCCTACAGTAATAATTTTTTTCATTTATTGCTCATAATCTGGGACAGTATAGATGTTTCATAGATGTCTTATCGAGGTTTAGCTGTTGATGTGTGTTTATGGGGCGTGGTTTAACCTCATGTCCTATATAACCATAAAGAATCTTCGAGGCTGCTGCATGAAGAGGAGCTGAAGTCAGAGCAGCTGGATTTTGTTCGCTTTATTTGCTGACACAAACATTTTTACACAAATGGACGGTCTTTTCAGCAACACGTCGTACCAAAGATATCTGCTTGATGTAAGTGTTTAAAGATTGTCTATAAAGTGCTTTAAATTGTATAACCTTGTTCTAATAGAATTAGAAGCATCCTACATGAAGAACAAGGAGAGGTGTTTAAAACATTCTGTAAAAGTCCTAGGATGCACCTGTAGAACTGAATGAATATAACTAAATGTATTATTAATATTGGATATATTTAAAATAAATATTATCAGCAGCGCTAGTCGAATGGCACATGTTTGTGTAAAATCTTGCATGTCAGGTTTTTTTTTTAATGTTTTATTCTTTATTCCACTCTTATTGTACCTGTGTAAATCACTCAAGTGTTTGTCATCATCAATCATTTTATTAGTTATTACAATGCCAAGGTAAATGTGTCCTACAGTTACACAGAGACACTTATGTGTGGTAAATAAAAAAGGTGTTTATATTACAACACGTAACACAGATTTTTTATTATTTATTTAAATGTTTTATTTTTCTATTGCTGCTGCAAACATCTTATAACAAATATTTCCACTCTTTCTATAATTAAACAAATCCAAGATGATATCATGAGATATCATGCATTATTATTATTATTATTATTATTATTATTATTATTATTATTATTATTATTATTGTTGTTGTTATTATTATTTTATTAATCACTGAGACTGGAATGTATACAGTCTTATCCACACTCATCTGGGGATTTCTCCACAAACCGCAAATGCACTTTAGGGTTTCTGATAAGTGCTAAATTCCATTAACAAGAGATTACGTCAAAGAAAAATCCTATTATCCTGGTGACGTAAAATATGCAGAACACAAGCTGAGGAAGCTGAAACTCTCTCTCTCTCTCTCTCTCTCCCTCTCTCTCTCTCTCTCTCTCTCCCTCTCTCTCTCTC
>JAAGKR010005601.1:0-49561 GCA_011419295.1 Clarias macrocephalus
ATATATGTATAATTAATTTGAGCATTAGCATATATATATATATATATATATATATATATATAGTTTAATTAATTTGAGCATTAACGTGTATATATAAACAATTACAATTAGTAGACCTTGATGAGTATTTAGAACTTTTTGGTATTTATGAGTTTGTAGAAATGACACTTTTCAAGTTAGCTGAACAAGTTTGACATTTTAAGCCACAGTAACTGTTTCCTTAAAGTTCCACCAACTTAAAATCTTTCAGCCTAGAGTTTTTGTGTCTGGTCATCAATGAACAGGTAAACTGCCCACATTGAATTGTTTTGATCAAGATGGTGGATTGGTCTGTCTTTACATTTGATGCTGTACGTATAATCTTTACAAATCTGGTGGCTCAGTGGTGGGTGTTTCACCTGCCATGCGAAAGGTTCGGGTTCGATTCCCAGCCACTGGATGAAGTGCCTGTAACAAACCCAGACAATAATGGGAGGGTTGTGTTCAGAAGGGCATCTGGGTGTAAAAACTTGTGACAAACCGCTGTGGCGACCCAATTGCCAGGAGCCGGTCAAAGACCAACAACAATTTATTTGATTTGCAACAACAACAAAAAAATATATAATATGAGTTACTCAGTAATGCAAGTAAATAATGATTAATATGAATGAGTGCAACAAACTCAAAAACTGATTATGTTTACTTAAAATTGGAAACATCATTACTTAATAAAATTATATAACTGATTACCTCAGTTTTTTTTTTTTTAGTTTCGACCAACTTATATGGGTTTACAGTGTATTCAACTGCATTTTAACGCAAATATCTCATCAGCCAATCACATGGCAGAAACTTCTACATGGTCAAGATGATCTGCTGAAATTCAAACAGAATGTGGAAGAAAGGTGATTTCGAAACTGACTTTGAATGTGGCATGGTTGTTATTTCAGAAACTGCTGATCTACTGGGATTCTCTAGGGGTTAAAGAGAATGGTTTGAAAAAGGGAAATTATGCGGTGAATGTCAGCCCTCTGGGTGAAAATACCCTGTTTATGTCAGAGGTCAGGAGAAAATTGTCCAGAATGGTTCGAGCTGATAGAAAGGCAACAGTAACTCAAATAGCATCTTGTTACAATCGAGGTATGCCAAAGAGCATCTCTGAATGCAGAACCTGTTGAACCTTGAAGCAGATGGGCTACAGCAGCAGAAGACCCCACCGGGTACAGCTCCTGCCAGCTAAGAACAAGAAACCGAGGCTGCAAATCATGTGGGCTCACCAACATTGAGCCACAAAAGATTGCCTGGTCTCACCCGAGACAGTACAACATGAAAATATGGATGCATCCTTCCCTGTATCAACGTTTAGACTGGTGGTCCGGGGGGTATTTATTTGGCACACTTTGGGACCCTTAGTAACAACTGAGCATGGTTTAAATGCCACAGACTACCTGAGCATTGTTTGCTGACCATGTCCATCCCTTTATGACCAAAAGATAACGCGACATTTCTTGAACATGACAGTTCACTGTACTCAAATAGCCTGAGCTGAGCTTGTTGTTCTGAAAGAAATGGATGCACATTAATTCCAGCGCATGTGTTAAATGTCATGTAGATGCTGACACAGTTGTGTTAAACATCACACCTGAAAGGACATACAGACAGCTTATTGCCAAATTTGCATCATGTGCTGCTTAATGGCGTTTGGCAATGGCAACTAGACTCGCTTGAAACTCTTGCACTTCAAGAACTTCAAGCAGGTTCAGATGCTTCTGCACAGAACCTTTGGGATAACCGTGACCAACAGTACATGGCTGAGAATCTCCACAGACAAGGGTACAATAGAGTTCATAAAAGTTGAAACCAGTTAATAACAAAAGAAAAGTGAATATTATATGTTTGCACTATATGGGGTGTTTTTATATATCCTGGAACATAAGGAAAATAAGAAATAAGGTAAGAAAGAAGGAACATAACTTTTTTGTTCATAAGGACTGCAACTTTAAAATAAATGAAATTAAATTATAATAAATCGAATTAAACTAAAAAGTTACAGTAGCTTAGATTTATAATAGGACAAGCTTTAATCATCAATCCTTAATCATATTATTATTATTATTATTATTATTATTATTATTATTATTATTATTAGTTGTTTTTTGTACATTTGAATTTTTTCCATTTTTGCTAATTTGTGTTTAAATACATGAACTTTATGCATGTTTTTTTGGGGGGGGGGGAATATTCTTAACCTAGATGGACAAGGAACCATATCCTTTAAATTGGACTTTTTCCAGGTAAATTTTTTACTTTTTTTTTTTTTTACAAAAAAAAAAAACACACAAAAGACACATTTACATTCACTAAAATATATGTTACTAAATGTAGTTTTTTGCCCACTTATAAGCTTAATTTGCAATGTAAAAAACAAAAATAATAATAAAAAAAAATAAAAAAATTAATAAAAAATAATCAAAAATATAATAATAATAATAATAATAATAATAATAATAATAATAATAATAATAATAATAAAATCCCAGAAATAAAAAAAAAGAAAAAGTCTGAGAAGTCTCGACAATTTTTCATTTTAAAAATATTTCAGTGAGAGCTCTACAATGATAAATATGCGGATGAAAGGAAAAGTAGGACAAACATTTAGGTTGCAGGGGAGAGGGTGGGTTATTTACCTGTCTCACCCCACACCGGCAGGTACTCATCTTGCTGAATGTCCAGCATAATCTCCAGGCCATTTCCGGTTCCTCCTTTCATTGTCGTTCTCAAAGTCTTGCCCTCTTCAGCTGCATTGAACATGTAACACTTCCCATATCGTGTAAAAACCTGCAGGAAAGACAGGAGACAGAAAAACATGAGCGATGCTCTACAATAAGTCTCAGCATTAAGGTTTACTCTCAAAATATTTCAGTTTTTCATGTTTATATATAAAACATTCCATCAGCAAACTCAGCAGGACTTATATTTAGCTCCAGTGCTTCTGGACAGGAAGAGCTACATGCTTGCAACAGTGATGATGCAAAAAAACTGCAAATGGATTGCAGTGAGCAGAGGCAATCTACTCTGCCCCTGGGTCACGCTTTCTCCATCACTACCCCAGGATCTAGAATGAACTCTGCTTTCGAACTGAGGACAAGGAAACGATGGCTGTGCTTTTTACAGCCCTCGGCTTTACACAGCGGACTGAATAAGGACAAATCCATCCCATTAGGGAGTAATGGAGCATGAGGACAAACATGCCACCTTCTCATCCTTTCCCTCTCTCTCTTTCTCTCGCTCCTAATCATTATCTCTCCCTGTCCTTCTCATTAGAAGCCCCGAGGAGGCCGAGGTTTGTGGTTGATTGTAGACAAGTAATGAAGTATAGAGAAACAATTGGAAAAGTAGCTAAAAAAAAAAAAGAACGGTCGGATACAGTGTTTGCACTTGGAAGTGAAAAAAAAAAGAGTCAAAAATAGACAAAAAAAAAAAAAAAAAGTACAAAACCCTATTGCCTGCCAGTGGTAGACAAATCACTAGCTTGGGAAAAGCCCAATATGTATCCAGTCTATCAGTTTTCCACAGCTGCCTGGCAGACAAGTAAATTCAGTATGATGTTGATGTGGCAGTCACAAAAAAAAAAAAAATCTTCACTGATCTAACAACCAAAGAAAAAACTTTATTTCCTACTGAGTCTGAAAAGGAAACTTTTCATGTCGACATTGAACGATTGGATACGAAATGTTTTCCATGATGATCTAACGTTTACTAAATCCACCCACAAACTATATGTAGCAAATAAACTCTGCTGGAATTTGCAGCAAGGATTCTATCTCAAGCAGTTACATTCAAAAATTCAGATTAAAAAGAGTATATATATATATATATATATATTCTTATGACATTGGTGGTTCAGATGGCTAAGGCTCTAAAGTTGTGAGTTTGGGGATCTGAGGATCCGGGTTTGAGCCCCTTCCCGCCGCACCCCAAACTATTATATAAATAGATTCTTTATTGATCCTAAAGCAAATTTCCGATATCCGGCAACAATTGAGACAGCAACACAAAAACAGGTTGTACTGTAGATGTGATTGCCTCCTGGTGTGCAATTTTATGTGTATGCAATAAGAAATCATAAAATAATAAGGACTAAATAACTGTACATATATAAGAAAACCACTTATTATTAAGACTAATCAGAAAAAAAAGTGGATGGTCACTTTAGTTTGTTAGAGAACATAAAGATTTGACCTTGGAGCAATAGAAAAAGGTCATGTGGTCTGATAAGTCTGGGTGCATCAGGGTAAGAAGCAACCATCATACTTAGTGTTACATTTGGTTGTACAGTAAACCGCGGATGATTGCTAGCAAGCTAACCGGCTAGAACACGTCTGCATTTCTCTGGGAATCCTGGATCATTTACCTTCTATTACATAATAGGAGTTCTGGATGCTTCTCCATTTTAAAATAGATTCTGATAAGTAGCCAAGTTCCACACAAAATGTCTTATTTGAATAATGTAAATAATTATTAATTGTTTACAGAACATCTCTGTGCTGCACCACTATTCAAAAATTACCAGCTCAGCTGTTCAAATTAGTCCTAGCATACAGTACTGAGACATACTGAGACATGTAACCCAGGGTCAGATATTAATGGTCAGTCTGGCATGCTGAGACCTAAAGTCTGCTTTATGGAATCTTCCACTGCACTTACGTACATACATACATACATACATACATACATACATACATACATACATACATACATACATACAGCAGCAATAATAAGAATATGTCTGTATTTCAAAACACCTTCTGGAAGCTGTAAGGCATCTCTTTATATACCAAACATGTTTCTCACCACGTAATTCATTTAAACTGAACTGAAGGTTTTTTATTGCATTTCTGTAGGTGTTACGTAAGAAGGTACAGTATATTCACACTGCTGTTATAATGAGTTGAGTTTCTACCAGCATTGTAGTCATTTTTAACCTTAAGGGAAAAAAAAATACTCCAACATCTATTGAAGCCAGTTGATTTAAAATGAATTATTTGCAACCTTTTTGTGTGTGTGTATATATATATATATATATATATATTTTTTTTTTTTTATATATATATATAAAACAGTACATACAGTATATATAAACTACCATAAGGAGTATACAGTATGTTATAAAACAGTATATACAGTATATATAAACTACCATAAGGAGTATACAGTATGTTTTCACGACATGCTTAAAAAACAAATCAATATATTAAATTGCAAATCAAATAACATTAATGAATAAAAAATAATAAATAACATTGAAAATCAGGCAGCACATTGCTAAGGGGGAAAAAGTAAATAAATAAGTGAGAGAAAAATAAAATTAAATAAATGAATAAATACATAGACTACTGTGGGGAAAAAATAAACATAAGGAATAACAGTTATCTATATGCCACAAATACTTATACTTAATATCTAGTTTAACTCTACTAAGTCTGTATTTACTGTAAGTTAACAGAAAAAAAACAACAACAACATAAATTTACAGAAAATTACCTACATTATAATAGCCAAATACTGTTAATTTAATGCAAAAAGGAAGGGAAAACTAATTTAACATGGCAACTTTCAAGGACTACTGGAATTGCAGAAATTGCAGCAACAATATTTATAAAATACCTGGTAAAATGATATGCTTACATTATATACTTAATTATATGTTTATTATATGTATATTATATTCTTATAGTATACCGGCTTCTACTGGAGGATCCATAATCATCTCCCAGCATTTACACTGTGTTCCTAAGATTCACCACTATAAGCCAAATATGAAAAAAATACATTAATAATTATTAATAATCATTAATAATTTACTTGTGTTTATTCTGTCTAAATATTCTAAAATACTTTTATGGTACAGTCAAAGATCTAATAAGAACCTTGTTTTTTTGTGTAATTACATGTAAATTAATATTTTTTGTTATTTAATAAATATTTGTTGTTAAATAGCAGACCAGGACCAATCTGTAAAACAGCAATAATTAGTTTCAACAATTCCATTTGTACCCACAGCATGCTTGTCTAACACACAGTCCAGAGTTGATCCAAGACCAAAAAAAAAAGGAGTCAGATTCTAGACTTCTAACCTTCAATTCACAAAGCACTGGTAGCACTTTATAGTCAACTGACGAGTATTTTGCCCAGGTGGATCATAGAGCAGTAAAAGTCACTGTGTCACATTCACACAGTTAATGAAAAAGGTTTGACTGATGCAGGTTGTTAAGCAATGCCGAATCTGATGTGTTAATGATGAGTTCGTTTAAAAATAAATATATATTAACGATTCGTTAATTGTAGCTCATGTCATATAATCTCTATAATCATGACTGTAAAAACGGAGTGATGCATTAACAGGAGATGAAACATTGTTTAATTAATGACTGTTTGATTTTGTCACACTAATTGCACTTTTTTTTTTAATGGTGCTCTCAATATACACCTCACTTTTTTTTTTTTTGTTGTTGAACAAACCGTACTGTAGTTCCAGGACACACACTGATATCACCGATAAAACATTGAGAAAGCAAACTGTGGAGACCTTATTGAGACTTGCTCAGCTTTAAATCCCTACAGCATATTCATTCAGGCGCACACACACACACACACACACACACACACACACACACACACACACACACACACACACACACACACACACACACACACACACACACACACGCACACACACACACACACACACACACACACACACACACACATGCAAACAAATCAACAAGGCCTGAAGAAAGCTGTCAACCTCTAGCCTGGATCACCGACATGAATTTTCAGAGTGCAATAATTCAAGCATCAGTGCTTCTTAAAAGTGGCTACAAAATGCTGCAGAAAGAGAGAGAGAGAGAGAGAGAGAGAGAGAGAGAGAGAGAGAGAGAGAGGAAGGCTGAAAGACTAATGGTCTGGCAGTGATATTGCTTAAAGTATTCAGTCTCTCATTTTTTGCCATACTGTACTTTCTTACCATTGTGTGTATGTGTCCAGAAAGACGTTTCACATCACTGATTTATGCTTATTCAATATGAACACAACTTATACCCAAGGACATAAGAAACATAAAACTATATATACAGTACAGACCAAAAGTTTGGACACCCCTTCTCATTCGAAGCGTTTTCTTTCTTGTGTTCTTTCTTGTGTTCTTTAGCCCAAACGCGTCTCTTCTGCTTGTCGCCTGTCCTTAGCAGTGGTTTCCTAGCAGATCTTCTACCATGAAGGCCTGATTCACACAGTCTCCTCTTAACAGTTGTTCTAGAGACGTGTCTGCTGCTAGAACTCTGTGTGGCATTGACCTGCTCTCTGATCTGAGCTGCTGTTAACCTGCGATTTCTGAGGCTGGTGACTCGGATGAACTTATCCTCCGCAGCAGAGGCTACTCTCGGTCTTCCTTTCCTGGGGCGGTTCCGCATGTGAGCCAGTTTCTTTGTAGCGCTTGATGGTTTTTGTGACTGCACTTGGGGACACTTTCAAAGTTTTCCCAATTTTTCCAACTGACTGACCTTCATTTCTTAAAGTAATGATGCCACTTGTTTTATTCTTCACTTATATCTATATATATATATTGAATTTCTGTTATGACAACCAGAAATCTATGAGGGTGAGTCAAAAATGATCCCCAGTCTGGCTGTAGAATTCATTTTAATTAACTTTTAGAAAAGACAAAGACATCATTTTCCAACATGCCATAATCTCATTGCTTTCCAATACACTTCAGTCCATCTGTCAAAATGTTTTAGGCTGACAAGCAAACGTCGGCAGGCTCTTTGGAGCTGCCAGGAATACCATTTCCAGGCTATGGAACAAATTCCCAACAACTGGTTCCATTTCTGATCACACTAGGCCTAGAGGGACAATGCCAAGACAAAACTAATTAGATTGTACAGAAAATCCAACCTGCACTGTCAAGCTTTGATGAATAAAAGAGAATCATTCACTCAATATTGACTTTGCAAACATAAAAAAAAAAAAAAAAAAATGTACCCTCAGAATATCCTTGATCTCTTGAGCTGAACATTTTAAACGTCTGGTGCAGATGGACACATTTTGTAATAAATATATATGTATAATGTTACTTTTGTCCAAGCGTTCTGTACAGTATATGCTTCACAAAAAAGTTGTTGTTCATTCAAATGTGTGTATGGAGCATACCATGGCTGCTTCTCCAACCAGTCAATGTATTTTTTTATTTATTTTTTTGCATCTTCTCCATCACAAGATTTCTCTAGCATCCTTTTTTATTGAATTCTTATGGGTTTTGGTGGCTTAGCGGTAGGTTTCTCACTTACCATGTGGAAGGCTGACATTAACTCCCACCCAATGCCCAAACCCAAGCCATTGTATGCCCAGTCCCAGTCCCAGTCCCAGTCCCAGGCCCAGATACAGTAAAATGGGAGGGTTGCGCCAGGAAGGGGATCTTGTGTAAAAGACTAACAACTTGGGAAAAGCAGAAAGATAGTTAACTAGTGATGGAATATGAGCACATAAGTGCAAATATGAGGTCAGTAAGCCACCACACAGAGCACCATTAGAACATCTCAAAAATCTTTCAATGAAAGAATTTTAAAAGGAAACAATAAAGGGAGCACTTGTTAGAGCACGAGTCTTCTGACCGGATGATATAGATGCATTTAGTGCCGACTTTCAGACTTGAAAGATGGGCACTTGACAGCTACATGAAATCTAGTCATTTGTAATCGCTGTATATTAAAGAGTTTCTTTTTTGAAGAGACCTGGGATTTGGTAGCAACTGCTGAGATTCTTCATGTCCTGCCACAGCTTCCTGAAAGACAGAAGACCCTGACAGTCTCTGAGTTGGCACAGGCTGCCAGGAGCAAAATAATGAAAAAATCCCCTGGGCTTAATAGTCTGTCCGTCAGGTTTTATAAATGTTTGTGGTGCTTTAATGATGTACGACTGAAGTGCATGGATCAGGGACTCTTCCCTTAATGCTATTATCACAACAAGGACACCTTGGGAGGTTAAATCCACTGGTTTGCGATGTTTGCTTCTACTATGTGGGCATTTTCTTATTTTGTCAAAGGCTTTAAAAAACACTCGCTTAAACAAATACTTTTCTTTCTAAGAAACATTAAGATTTTGGTAAAAAAAAAAAAAAAAAAAACACGACCTAAACACAAAATTTCTCCTTAAAAAAGGAAAATGCACTGTGGAACATTTATATATTTTAAACTTTGAAGGGTTTCAGCTGTGGCTGACATTTTGTACCTGATATGAAACTAGGAATTAATGACTCTTAAACAAAACCTTTTTCCATCACCTTAGACATACATCAACGCTCCCTCCTTTCAGTGCTATTAAATGCTGTTTCTACTGAGCTCTTAGTGTCTTCACATAGAATGGTCCACATTTTAAGGATGACATATTGTTTGGGAACTCCCAGATATAAACCATTAAATGTCACTGGCAGAACAAACTCCAATAGCGCTGCAGATGAGACAAAAAAAAAAAAAAAAAAAGTTTCACAGTTTTGGTACGAAAAATCCACGGAAATGAAATGCGGAAGATCCTGAGGTGGCCGAGGATACTTCCATAACCCTTCTGTACAACAACAACCTGGAAGCATTAATACTGTGTCCTAAGCTTACAAGCTTATGCGAGCCTAAAGCAGCTTTCGTACATACAGGAGTCTAAAAAAAAAAAAAAAAAAAAAAAATCTCACCAAGAGATTTTGGCCAGAAAATTGGCATTCTCCCTGACATTTTCTAGAAGTCCTAGGCTCTCGTAAGGCTCTCTTTAAACTCCCATAAACCTCTCTTCAATCTCACCAATCTCAGCAATATCAATTGGACATGTCTATTCTTTCTATGAGGAAAGAAAAACATAAAAATTTCTTTCATACTGTAGCACTCTGTCCTGGCACTCACTTTTTGAGGCACTCCTTGGCACTCTCCAATGTCACTGGCCTCTACTGGTCCAAGGAGTAATTGCGGAGAAGTCCTACGAGTTCAGTGAGAATGCATTTTCTATTTGGCTAGAGTACTGGTGAATGTGAGGAGAACAAGGAGAGAGTGTTGGTGAGTCATCTACACAATCCAAGAGAGAGTTGGCGAGATCGAGAAGAGTGTTGGCAAGAACTCCCCCTAGGGGCTGCGGGGCACATGCTGCGCTAGCGCGGTTCTCTCATGCCTCGCCCGTGACGCTCTCGCCAAGCTCTTCTCGAAGTCGAGGGCCACTCGTTGAACACTCATTCCCTCTACTCATTCCCATACAAGCGCTCGTCATTCCTGCCGTTCCCAAAACCACCAGGTCGGTGGTTATTCCTTGTTCTCATCGTACACACGCAGAGATTTCCTTGTTCTTATCAAAAAAAAAAAAAAAAAAAAAAAAAGCCTTCTGCAGGTCATGGAATGAGCTTTTTATTGATTTATTTATTTATTTTATTATTATTTTTTAAATAGATTTTCATGTTCATAAATCATTTCAGACTTGACAAAAAGACAATTGTTACTAGAGATTCTTTTTTTTCCCCCCTCCAGTGTAACAGATTTCGGATTTCTGCTGGATTTAGCCTCAGTTCCTTGGTACTTGATAGTAAGTGTTGTATTGGTCATATCAGTAACAGTTTGATCCAGAGGTTTACAGCTGCTCTCCCTCAACAACAAAAGCTTCCATTATTCTTCAGGCTGTTCCTGTGCTATAGATCAGTGCTTCTCAACCCTGGCCCCACAGGATCCCCACTTTTTCATGTTTTCCCTGTTTTTTATGGTTGTTAAATGCCTGATTAGTTGTATCAGGTGTGCTGGGAGCTGAGAAAGCACTAAAATGTGCAAGACAGGTGGTCCTCCAGGACTATGGGCGAAAACCACTTCTATACTGTAGATAGCACCTAATCACTGGAAAAGGGATGACGGTCATGATCAATCTTTATGACTACAGAGGCACAAGTATATAAGTCACTGTCCTACTGGGAAGACAGTTTTATATGATGCACGTTACATAGTACTATAAGGAAGGATTGGTGCCAAATGTAGGATTTACCTTTCAGTCCCTGTGGAAGTGTTTCTATTCTAGACAGAGCTACACAAATTAATTCTACCCACAAGCTTTCAGGTAGATTTGTTATCAGGGCTTTTCAAGCTAAGTCCCATGTTGTAAACATTAATGTAAGGAAATACATACTGTAAGACATACTAAGACAAGCACTTGTGGCTAATAATAAAGGTGGAAAACATTTTTTTTTATTGGTTAATGTAAAGTTAATGTGTTTTTTTCTTTCTTGTATAGCTTTCAACAATAAATTTAAATCAGGTTGTACCTGTTCGAGCTTGTATAATAATTTCATGACCTCTGACTCTACTTTGCTGACTACACAAGCAAACATTTCCCGTCTCTTCGTGTTTTGTTGTGCTTTGGATTGAATTGGTTTAGAGGTCAGCGAGGCACAGGTTTTACAGCAGATGCTCTTCCTGAAACAATCCTCCCATTTTTCTAACCGGCCTTGGGACCTGCATTGGCATGCAGTGGCTGGGTGGCATCGGGTCTGGCAACCAGTGACATCACATGCTACGTCAAATCACCCCATCCAGATCCTGAGTTGCCTGAGCCACCCCTCACCTTAATAGCTGTTTCATACATAAGGATGTTAATTACATCTGGTGTGAAATTTGGTTGGTTTGGAGCTTTAACTACATGTGTAAACACCCCGGAGGCATCACACACCGTTCATCGCAAATTTCTCTACATATCATTGATATTTTTGTTGTTGTTGTTGTTGTTGTTTTTGCTCTTATGTTATTTTTGTGTAATTTTGTGGCCCTGATATTCACCTTGAAATGTAATTATCAATGAAAATGCATCATTTCTTAACGTCGGCTAACGTTACTTCTGACGTCCACTGTTGCACAATTGGTAATCACATGACTTCAAAACTCTATAAATTTACTCAATCATTAATTTTACCCTTGTTGTTTTTGTATTTTTGGAAAACTGACGATACACTCACCCATGTATATTTGAAGTAATTTTGTTAAGAACAATCATGTGTTTTTTTTTTTATTTGTTTTTTTTTTTTATATGCCAAAATCACTGCTCCAGGGCATTCTGCTCTTGAGCTCCAAAGTAGATGCACTGAATTTCTTTCCTCCAACTCTAGTTAGCACACGCTTTTTTGATATTTAAAAGGTTGAAATGCTTGAGATCTAAATCGGATTTGACCTAATTTGGATTTAGTTGATATCCAGACTGTTAATCAAGCCCCATGATGCACGTTCTTTGTCTGTTGCCTCCTGGCAATGAAGATTTCTCGCAGTAATTTTATCTCCAGTTCAAAGTGATAATACTAATTCTAATTTGGCACATTAATTTGGCACGCTAGCAAGAACACCTACACAGAATAATAAGCACTTTGAATGCCTCCGAAATCATTAAAATGTGCGAATCAATTATTCACTATCTTCATCTGTACCCAGTACAATTAATTCTGGCAGATGGTATTTGCATTTGGGATGGTTTACAGCGGATTCCACTTAATAGAGTGAGATCCATTGCAATGGAAACTTTAAAGGTTTGCCTATCCAGGGTTCCCAAGTGATGTAATTAAAAGTATTTGCCTTACCCTGAGGAAATTGCAAGTTTGGAACCTGATGATGCCATATCCCTTTGTGGTGAGGAGACAAAGCTCTGGGGATGGGAGGAATGGTGGCTAAGTGGCTTGGATGCTATGTTTTTTAATAATAATGAATAAAAAAAATCACTCATAGATACGGCTGAACTTGTACTTATCTTGTTTTAGACTTTTGTATGACATGTCATTGTCTTGGGTGCTGATGGATAATGAAGCAAGCTGACCCCACTGGCATGTCCATGAGTGTCCGGAAATCTTCTTGACTCCTTTACTTACCCAAATGTTCATGTCATTTTCATGTCAGAGGTCTAAGATGACTGAGTTTAAACTCTAATTATCGCTGTGGAAGTTATTATCCTACATCACATCACCACTGCATGAAATCAATCAGGACTATGGTAGATTAGTGAGAAGAAAAGAAAAGAAAAAAAAAAAAAGATTTTCCCTTCAGCTTTTCTTCTGCCACGCTGGTGCCAATGTGAAGTGGAAAAAGCTAATTACACAGTCATCACTGCAGGTACATTCTCTGTCACTGCTGATCATGCCATTTTTTATTAGATGAAATTGACTGAATTTTTGTTGATCTCAATCAACCAGTTGGCAGAAAGATGCAAACCAACTTAAGTTGAAGTCCATAAATATATAGATTTTTCAGGATATCTATCAGCCTGAGTTACTGTCTTAAGTATTTTATTTTTAAAAATAAGTTGGTATGGTTGATAAAATTGATAAATGTGCAAGTCTTGTATAGATTGGTAGGACAAGATTTCACATTAATGGTGAGTAGCAATGTTAAACTCTTTTCGTTACTTCAATAGCTTAGTTAGCTAGTGGCTACATAATATGGTTAAAGTATGTGCCATAACTTTATAATTTAGTAAACTTTAGCCACAGATTTTTATCCCGGATGCCTTTCCTGAGGCAACCCTCCCACTTTTACAACCTTGCTTGGGACTGCCAATGAATGCAGTGGATGGGTAGTATGGGGTTGTGCAACCAACCAACAGGCTCAATCCCCATACTACCCATCCGAGGAACCCAGATCCTCAGATCCTCAAAGCAAATTAAAATTTGTATTTGTCACGCACAGTACACAAATATACACAACATGATATGCTGTGAAATGTTTACATGGCTGGTTGTAAAAAATAAAAAAGAAGGGAAAATAGAAAATAATGCAAAATATAAAATTTACAATATGTAGTCATTTTGTCATTTTGTTACTATAAAATAAAGGATTAAATCGAAAGTATTAAATGTAAGGAGTATAAAACTATATAAAGTGCAGTATATGGAATGTGCAATGTGTGCAATGTGCGAACAGCAGCAGTATGGGTGGTCAATGGAATGTGAAATAAAATTATGAGCACCAGTGTATTGTCCATCTTTAAAGTGCAATAGTGCAATAGTTTATGTGCAAATAGCTGTTCTAAATATTCAGTGTAGCAAGTCCAATCTCCCAACTTATGTTGAGTTTTGCTTGGCAGCCCATACAGCCTGCATATAGGAGCTTCTCCTCAGTCTTCTCTGTATTGGCCATCAGGGAACAGAAGTGCTTTCCTGACCACACAAGAGAGAACAGTACATTGTTGGGGTGGCTGAGGTCCTTCTTGTCCCTGGCCTTGGTCCAGCGCCACTTTCTGTAGATTGAGTGTAGGTCATTGAGCTTGGTATGGATGATCACACCAATCTCTGTAGAGCTGATCTGTCCTGCATAGTGCTGTTCTCAAACCAGACTGCAATGTTTCCCACCAGGACCCTCTTTGTGGTCCAGGAGTAAACGTTCCTAAGCACCTTAGAGGGCAGTCTAAAATCTCTCACGTGGTAGAGACGCTGCCGGACCTTTTTCACCACAGTGTTGATGTGACCGGACCATGACAGGGCCTGCGTGACGTGAACACCGCGGTAACTGAAGCTGTCCACACTCTCCACTGGACTCTCATTGATCGCAGGGGGTCTGGTAGTTCCTACGGGTATGCTGCTTCATTGTTGTCAGAGATCAGGCCCACCACGATGGTGTTTTCAGCAAACCCGATGATGCTGTTGGAGTTGGTAGTGGCCACTTAGCCATATGTGTACAATGTGTATAGCAGGGGGCTCGGAACACAGTCCTTGGGGCTCTGAGATATGTCTGCCATTTAGGAAACCGGAGATCCACTGACACAGAGATGGGCTTTGTCCAAGGTGCTCTGGCTTGGTGGTTGAGTATGGAAGAAATTACAGTGTTAAACACTGAACTGTAGTCAACAAAGAGCATTTTAACATAATTCCCTGTTCTAGTGTCCAGGTGAGTAAGTGTTGTATGAAGGAGATGAGGGATGGCATCATCTCTTGAGTGGTCCGGACAGTAAGCAGACTGTAATGGATCCAATGTGTCTGGTAGTGAAGAGAACAGCCACTTAAAGCACTTCATCACAACTACTTCATCACTAGGGAACAACCTAGAGCCTTAGCCACCTAAGCCACCACACTCCAACTTTATAAATATAGTCTTGTTATAAAAACAACATTGTTATCCGTGTTAAACTTCAACCAACAACATAAGAGTTCGCAAATTTTCGCTAGTTAGCCAGAGAAGTGGGCAAGACCCATTGCCAAGGTAACCCTCAATCACTAAGGCATCCTAACCAATCTGTGCTTGGACTGTTTGGCTTGGTGGTGTTGTTTTGTTCCTGTCCTTTCCACATGGAGTGTAGCTTAGTGAGTGACAACATAACGCTTATGTACAACAATCCATACAGGATACCTGTCGATGTCACTTTGCCAACTCAGTAGTGTAACATTTTTGGTAGTTTTCCTTGGAGTATGCTTCAAGGTCCTCAGTTTGCTAGTCACATAACTGTGCAGCTGTAGATCTCTCAGAGAAGGACAAAGAAAAGCCTTGATTTCATCTAATCTCACCCAGTTGCTTTGTTTCAAACACTGGGCCAAAGAATGGCCAGTGTCACAGCTGGAATTTAATCCATGACACCTTTTGTACAGGTGCCATATTAAATACGTAGGACAGACATCTCATTGTCCTGATGGCTCTTATTCATCTCAGAACTGATCTTTTTTTTTTTTTAACCTTACCATATAATCTCTATTCAGTCCTTACTTCAAATGAATATTTTTAAGTCAGTTCTCCTAAAAAAAAAAAAAAAAAAAAAAAAAAATCCAATTTTTTTTTAGTCTAAGATAAAGCCCATTACTCTGAAAAGCATTTAGACACCTGTTATAATGTGTTCCCATTACAGCAGCAGGTACCGAAACACTTCTGTTCACAGCCTCGGGTGTGTAGGCGAGGGAATGACATGCAAATTGAAAACTGGGAGCAGCAACAGCTAGCTAGTCAAGTGCTTTCATGAGTGTGAAAGGACAAGTGGAACTGGTGCATAAGTGCTTTATTGTGTAGCGTCGATGCATTCTGTTATTGTTACACTGAATTGATTTCCATTAAAGGGCTATTCTGTCTGGCAACCTACAGAGAGACCATCCAAAGTCAAGACAAATTAAATAATCTGAAATGGGGGCAATAGTAAAAAAATCAAAAGTGAAGAGGGACTTGACTTTGAGTCAAAGATATGGATGGAAGGACATGAATATGAACGGGTGACATGGAGTACTGTGTAATGACTGAGTGAGGAATGGTGCCAACCTACAGCTCATTGGTCTCTGGTTCAGTTCTGACCTTGGGTTAACCTCTGTTTAGGGATTCACATGTTCTTCCTGTGCCCATGTGGGTTTCCACTGGATGGATTCTCCAGTTTCTGCTTACTGATGAAAAACATGCACGTGCTATGGTACATTGGCACTAGGTATGAATGGTGACTTGCGGTGGACTAATTGACTGGCATCCCAATCAGCCCGAATTTATCTGCCTTGTGCTTATTGAACTGCACTATAATACTGCACATGTGATTCATTGAAAATGAATGGTCAATTAATTTATTCATTTTACTTTAATTTAAGTAGAGAAATGGGTTTGGATTCAAAGGCAGGTTTATTGATGCAAATGACAAAGCCGACAAATCATAACGAAGAAAATGTTGGCTGCCTTTGCTTGCTAAGCCCCATACACAGGAAGGTGTGGTACACTAGGTGTTCTGTAGCCATTGCCAGCATCAACATTTTCTGGCGATTTGTGATGTATTGGCTTTTCTGTGGAATCGGACCAGATGGGCTGGCCTTTTGTTCATTTGGTAAATGGTTTATTTAATCTGTTGCATTAATGAGGATTATGGGAGGATGTTTATACCTGCAGCCATTAGGCTCTATTATGAGTCCCTGCAAGCACAGTAGTCATAGTAGTAGTGTTGACTTCCTGGTCTTTAATGTGGAGTGAATTGTCACTGTATACATAAATAACAGAACACTGTTATGCTAGTAAAAACTCCCTTTATTTCACTACATAATCCCCAGTTACACTAATGCACTTATCCCAGTGCTTGGATAATGTCAAGGTACAACAATGAAATCCCGTTGATCCTTTTATGAGATCAGTGCAGTATATATCTATTTATCTATTTATCTACAAAATTTTCTTAGCATGCCGTAGCCATGAACAGACTGCCTGCCTTATCGCTGAAACACTGGCCTCCCAGGAACTCTTTTAATGGACCAAACATGTGGAAATTGCTTGAATTGAGGACAGGACTGTGTGAGGGGTGTGGCAATACCTCCCAGATGAGCTCCTGTAATGTGCAAGTGGCGCTGGTGAATGATTGTGTGTACAGTTCCTACAAACTAATGCGTCTCTTCTGCAGGTTTTCACCAAGTTGTCGATTTTCAAGGATCAGACATTCCACTCGCAGAATGTTCCCGGGAACGACTGCAGTGGGCCCTGAGCCACCACGGCTGGGACTTACGGACTTACGACCTGCTTTAAAATGTATGCACCAATTAAATGTTTTACTGCAGCTAAGAGGCTCATCACTTGTACTTTGCTTGACGTCTTGCAAATGTCAATCGGTTTTATGGCTTCATTCATGAAAAAGTTCATCACAAGTCCGGTTGGACTTGAACACCCTATTTATTTCGTTGGACTGCTAGGACAGAGTTGCACAAGATACCTTTCCAATATAGACAATTTCTATACGCAGTTATGCATAACAGATTTCATGTACTTGATTGCCCACATTTGTTTATAACTATGACTAAACTTTTTTAAAACAGTAAACATTCCATAATTATTAATTAGGTGTGTATTTAAACTTGTCTGGTTTCTATCTCAGAACTGAAACAGGAGAGCAGTAAGGTTTGTTCCTTGCATACGCAGGCACACCCGCTCGGGGGCCAATGTCCATGATGCTTTGGTTATGATGCTTTCTTTCTACTTTTGAATTTGCCATAACATTTACAGCAACTCCTACACAATAAGCCAGTATTTTGCATAAGCCACTATTTGGCATTTTAAAATATATTGAAATTCAGGAATCTCTTCTCAGCCCCCTCTTGTGTGCTCTAATGCACCCTAATCCTGTTCCCTGACTAATCTTGCATTATCCGTTTGAGCATTTTACTTGCGCCGGGTTTTCTGGAGGAATCTGAGGACGATATAATATGTATCACTACGAGTGCGTTATAAATATTCTTAATTATCTAGATCCCTTGAGCTGCCATGTCATGGCCATTACTTAATTATCTCATTTCCACCACTTAATGATCTAATTTCCATGCCTTACTTACCAAGTCAAGGCGAAGCATTATGATCTCATAGCAAATTAAAGTGTTCAGGAAGTGGCGAGAGTGTGTCTCAGTGTGTCTACCCTCTCTGAACTTAAATGCTCGCTGACATTTAAATGTGGAATATGGAATAATTGCCATGACCCGCGGTGAGAAAAAGAACGGCTCGGTAATGAGAGAAGAGACGTTGGGTTTGCAACGGTGCCATTACATACAGTAGCTCCTTCCCTTATCTTACCTTCCCTGCAACTAGACGTAGTCTTATGTGGTTTAAATATTGATTTATTTGCATATCCATGTTTCTGAACAAGTACTATGTTTTTTTTTTTTCTTTCCTGTAAGTCCTGCAGTAAGCAAGTTGTTTTGTTCTTTTCTAGCGAGCGTGTAATCCGTGAGCTGTTTTTCACTCGCTTGCAGCTTTGTACATGTAGCCAGGCTGAAAGATTGTAGCTATTATAGTGATTTTTTTTTCTTTTCTGTGCTAAATAGTGAGACCTTTATCATTGTCTCTGTTCTTCTCTCTTAGCGTGTGGGAAGCTGAGCCGCTTGCTTTCCTCCTACCACACTTATCTCTCTGCCAAACATTGAACAGCTTTAACAGTGCAAGGCTACATTACAAATCCATCCATTTCAGTGTCAAAACATTGTGGAATTTTGCTCACTCACTCAAAAAAAAAAAAAAAAGAATGAATGAATGAATTAATAATAATAATTCACATTTGCGAAAATGCACTTCGAGACGGCGACCCTTTATCTGTCTTCAGACTGTGTCTGAAAATACTAGCTACGAGTAGAAATCCAGTATCAAAGACTCGAATGACCGAGTTTTAGACTATCGTTAGTGATGTATGAGACATATGAATACACTGCACCATTATATTTCTTCATCTACAGTAAGCACTTTGCCCCGCTCAAGGTCATGGTGCATCTAAAGCCTATTGTGGGAGCACTGGGAGCGAGGTGGAAATACACCAATAAGTCTGTGTGCAGTAAGCTCAGCTAATCCTCCTACCATAATGTTCTTAGGAAGTGGGAGGAAACTGTAGAACCAAGAGCAAACCCACACAAAGAGTACACATAAGCTCAGGATCGACCCACTGCGTTGCTATGCCACCCACGTACATCACAGACAATATTCATTTATTAACAGTTACCCGGACTGTATTCGCTCAGTCTTTGTCAACTAATGTCACAGCAATTAGATGTTAACTGTCAAGGTCTCACATGCCCTGTCACGTATGTTCCCTTCTCTTGTTCACACACACACACACACACACACACACACACACACACACACACACACACATTGTAAGGTAACAGAAATATCCCCATTTTATCTGTCAGTTAAACCTCAGAGCTCAGAGCATTTTTAGGGTTTTTTCATTACTATGTTTTAATGATTATATTATGCTTTAGAGTCATTAAAATATTTTTTACATATTTTTTTAAATAAATTGTCAATATGTACTTTTTAAACATATAAAAGTGTCAATTGTATTCGTTTAAGAATAAGTGTTGAATTTATAATGTAAATGAGTAAATTCGACAACAAAAAAGAAAAAGTATCAGATTTTTAAAAATATATATTTTTGCTGTTTTTATATGTGTGTGTGTTAATATTTATAAAATAGTATTTATAATGCTATATCATTTAGTAAAATATTTTTATAACACTATATATATCAAAAATATCATTTAGCAAGAATTTTTTTTTCCATTTTACTTTTTTACTAAATTTTTTTTTTTTTGCTATATATATATTTAGCAAAAAAAAAAAAAAAAAAGATAATATTTTTTTGTTGTCGAACACACACTCGGGTTAAATCTCTAAAATTAAACTTATTTACAAATTCATAAAAACATCCTCTTTTAAACAAATACATTTGACAATTTTATATATATAAGGATTGTGGATTGTTTACAGGTAAAAAATCATGCTTCAGTTGAAGAAAGTTGGAGTGACAGCGTTGTAATTGGCATCCACCATATTTGCATGCGGCTCCCTTGAGGCTACATTTGTTTGGTGGCCTAACACATTTTACAAAAAAATAAATAAATAAAAATGAAATCAATTCCAACACTGAACCTAATGACACTATCTTTAGTGCTCCAAATATCACCACCTGTTTCTGCATCCAGTGCAGTGCAATCCAAATGCAACTTTATCTAGAAAGTGTGTTTTTTCCTTCTTCTTTTTGATTAAACGTTAATACCCCCCAATTTCACTGGACCGATGTCTCTCGATTTTAAATCGGCTCCAAGGTCGTTTGGTATCAATTCATGATGCCATGTCAATGACTCTACAGCTCATTTTGACACAATGCAATACTGAAGTGTTAGACATTATAATAGCCATATAATCGAATAATAAGCCGTTAAGATATTTACTGTAACATGTTAATATGTTTTACAAAGTCCTAAATAATTGATAACAAAACCGTACTCTCACTACCAATATTAAACGGAATTAAAACAGCGCTACTGACTATTACGAGGTGTTAACAATATGACAAACATTCCGCTGCATACTCCATGTGAAGAGAGATAATATTTGCGTAATCTGGCTGTAATTAACACACACGTACAGCTGCGTTAAGACATCAAATAAAAAGTGGACATAATACATAATGTTGTACAGATCAACAATGTAATAAACTATATTGAGATTTAATTGCAATTCTAGACGGGCAACGTTACACATTAAACAGTGTATGAAGGCAGTTTAGTAATATTCGAAGAGGAACAATACATGTCAATATTTACAAATATTTTTGGATTAAGTTTAATCATGTAGCACTTTTAATATTTATAAGACACTCAAGGCTAATAAACATAATTAAGGGAAAAGTGCAAGAGCACGAGAGCGAGACAGATACAAAGAGAGAGAGAATCACAATCACACAAGCAGCACAATCCCACTTTATATATTTTTATATATTTTATTATTTTATTAGATATTTTATTATATAAAATATTTATTATATATCTTCTTTTTTCCTTTTATTTTCTGCTCTCCTTCTTTTGTATCAAGAACAATTTGATATTTTACTGTATTTTCCCCATTTATAATAATAATAATAATAATAATAATAATAATAATAATAATAATACCTTGCTCAGTAGTTTTCACCCCCAGTGACACTTTATGTTAAATTGCACAGTATATTTTTAATCTGTCCATTTCTGTTTTTTTTTGTTTGTTTGTTTGTTTGTTTGTTTGTTTGTTTGTTTGTTTGTTTTTTACTTGATGCTGAGCTTCGGCAGTATGAGTGTATGCATTATACATTCTACATAATATTGCGTGTGTTTTGTTGGATTCTCTCTTAATCAAGTATTTTATCCCTCGAGTTTTCTCCTGAATATAAATTGTGATACACTGTTTCATGTATAATTAAACTCAATGCAGATATCGTCACTTTTCTCTATCCTCCTAGAATACACAGAGCCTGAGCCATGGAGGGTGAGGTGTGGAGTGTACTGTATGCGTATGAGGTGTGTAGCGTCTGCACGCTGGGGGCCTTGTGTGCATGTGCTCACAAAACCAATGCCTTCATTTTCAAAATCTCACCCCAATCGTTTGTGAAAAGTTGACACCCATGTCACATACAGTATATTTTTGGAATAAAAATTAGATGGTGAATTAATGATCAAACTCAGGACATTTTAGATTAAAACATTTCTACTCTGCAATGGACTTTAACATGCAATATATCTTTTAATCGTGTTTAATCATTCCACTATTTTACTTAAAATATCAATTTGTTAATTTTGTCATTACTTGATTCATACATCTACATTTAATACTAGGATTTTTGGCTGCCGAACAGGTAACTCCATGAATGTGCTTAAAAAGTTAACAAGGACTCAATAACAGCACTTAAGAAATGATACAGAAGTGTTAATGATGGAAGGGGGCAACCGACATTTTTGAAAAATGCTCCAAATTTCCTCCCGACACTAACCTTACTGACAGAATTCACACTGAGCCCAAAAAAGCCTGTAAGGAGCGGTGAAAAAAAAATGCAAAAAAGCGCAGTTCACATTTCATATTCTCATTTCTATTCAATCTGAATAATATTTTCTTAGTTTGCCATAACTGCGCCACCTTAAAACCCTAAATCAAAAGCAATGTTTAATAATCTTCCAAATATAGACCTAAATCGCTCGACTGAAACCATTAGCCTCTTATTACAAGCAGCTCAAATTCATCTTTAAGTAGAAAATTGTGTGCAGTCAGTATAACAAATAACATTTTTACACCAGGGCTGATAAACTCATTAATGTGTTTTCCTCAGCATGAAGTAAAACATTCAAATTCAAAGTGCAAAAGACATGCATAAGAAATGGAGAAGAGTCTTTGTGAATAAACCCTGACCTGACTAACGCGAGTAGTTAGCTAGTGGATCTCTCCTCATTCAGCCCAATTCTCTCTTTGTAGCTCATTAATAAGGCTTAGCTTTTTAAAAAATATTTTTTTATTATTTTCCTGCACAGATCTGCTTGTGATTTATCAAGGTCTGAAAGGCTTCAGGTTGATTTCATGCTGAATCACTTCAACAAAGCCAGTAGAATTGTGAGTCAGATCCGTTCCTACTGGACGGTTTGCTTTGGCTTTAAACAGCGTCAGACAAACGCGTTTCCTTTTCTTTGTCAATTTGCTTGGATGGCAGATGCTGTCAGATTCTAGGACTGTGCTGGTTTATCATTCACTTGGAGGACTGTTAGCTTGCTATGGGTGTTCCCTATTTGTATTTAACTGTCATATGCTTCTTGGAGATAAAGTTCAAGAAAGGCTGAATGACCGGGTCATGCTGTCACATCTAACAATGTGTTAGAGTTTTCATATTTCCAGTTTGTTCCAGAAAATAAAAAGTCCCTGGCACGGCAAAAAGTAATATCTCATAATAGGAAGTGAAAATATCTTAAATCTAGTCAAATTGAACTCTCTCTCACCCATTCTCTCTTATCATTATACTGTATTTTCTCCATATGACATTATAAATAACCAATATAAGCTTAATAAGGATATTTCTAGACAATTTTTTTTTTTGGTATACAGTAAGACCCCTACATCTGAACGTGTTCTGTTCTGAGATCTTGTTTGTAAGTCGAATTTGTCCATAAGTCCAACATCTAAAAAAAAAAAAAAAAAAACTAACACAATTGGCTATAATTTCTTGTTCTATTATATACTTTGGCTAGGTTTATCCATCTATCCACTAGATGGCAGTAGAGATGGTAATGGTAAGGATGGCGGGAAACAGAGCGCATGCGTGCCATTAGTATTTTTTATCACTATTTCATGCCATTCTGTTGTTGTCGGCTCTGTGTTACTAAACTTTTCAAATGTAAAGTGCAGGTTAATTTGTTTTATTTTTGCTTTATATTTTATATTAATTATTTTATATGAATATTTTTGGGTCATGGATCAAATCATCTGAGTTTCCATTATTTCTTATAGGGGAATCAAAACTTTGATTTACAATTGCTTTGTTTTTGTTTATGGTGTTTTCTCACATCATGCCAAGTGTTTCTGGCACAGACTCCAGATCTACAGTGACCCTGACCAAGATAAATAAATTACTATAGATAAATGAATAAACTAATGAGGAAGCTTAAGGAATTTCATAAAGCAAAACATTTAACCACTCTACTACTCCTACTCCTACTGTGCAAATACTATGCAAATACACCAATCTTTTCTCTCTAGAACTTTTTTATTTCAAATTTTATTATTATTATTATTATTATTATTATTATTATTATTATTATTATTATTATTTTCAGTTCTCAAATCTTTCAACTCCTCAAAGTGTAAAAAAAAAAATCTCTGAAAGACCTCAATATACAGTTTCAGATGGAGGATAAACAGTTCTCTGTCTGTAAAAACAGATACACGTTTAAGTTCCTGAGAAGCAAAGCTACTTATGGTGCCTATAAATAATACTTGGGCTCCTAGTAGTACTAATACCAAGGAACTAAAACAAATACAAAGAAATGCATTTTAAGAAACACACACACACACACACACACACACACACACACACACACACACACACACACACACACACACACACACAATGAATAACTCAATTTTGGAGAGAGAGAAAAAAAAAAGGCAGCTAGAACCTTCTAATTCCAAGGGGACAAATGAGGCTCCTTTGCATGTCTTTGGAGGAAACCAGAGAACCCAGAGGAAACCCACGAAGCATGGAAAGAGTCACTGTACATATGCACTGGAGGTGTTAGGCCACAGTGCTAAGCACTACACCACCATGCCCCCTAGCTGTGAACTAACTTGCCTAAAATTAATTAATATACTGAATAAATTGCAAACTGTATTACCTATAGGACCTTTAAACCATTTAAAGTAATGTGTGCATGCATGTTAAAATCCAAACCAGATTCAAGCCAATTAAATTAGGTGAAGTGGTACAAACCGAGTTGACTTTTTTTTTTCTTCTTCTTTTTTTAATATTCATAAAAATTGAAATGGCCTTATGTATCAGTTACACTGATACATCTACATAATTAAAGCACTACATAATTAAAGGACACATTGAAATGCTCTTTTCTTGTAGAAGGATTTGCCTGGCTAATTAACTTGCCCTTTTAAATAACAGAATTTCTCAGTAGCTAACAATGTAATGCGCTACAGCTCCGCACACGGCCACACCGATGTCTTATTACAATTTGGTTTAATTGGAGAATATTGCACAGTCAGTCATTTTGCTTATTAGGGCATGCCTTTTAGAGTTTTCTTAGTAAAATTTGACTTTCAGTGCGGTGCAAGTGATATTTGGAGAGAAAGAAGGCAGCGCTGTGTGGAATAAATCAGCCTGCAAAGTCACTCCACTTTAACCCGGTCAAACTGCTCTCACTGGAGCTGGAATGAAAAGTCTGACATGTCTGACCAACCGACTGAGCGCAGATCTCCGAGTAGTCCTGCATGACAGAGCTCTCTGAGGGATGCCTGATAAAAAATGGTCTGTTTACGTGTGATATTGTTCATATAAAAAACAAAAGAACAAAAAAACAAAAATTGAAGAAACTGTAGGGTCATATGTGAAGTTATTGCAAGTCAAGAAAGAATATACTTGTTAAAGAAAGTTTTTGTAATCGCGAAACTCTGGGAACGATGCAAGAACAACATTTTACATATTTAAACGGTATGTTCTTGAAAAATACATTGAAAATGCTTCCTCCCCTATATATATATATAATATATATTATACAGGAAGAAAAATGTCAATGGTACGCAGTACTGCTGGCAGCACAAAGCTAAATCCTCCTATCGCTATAAACGTTCCCATACCACCTTTTAAGAAGGAAGAGATTTAGCCTCCTTCGTGTTTTTCCCATTCTGAAAATAATATATGGAATTCTCACTACTTGGCATGCCAACGACACCATCAGGTGCTCAGGATGGATACAACTGTACACTGTCTGCATACCGAAATTTTGTTTATTTTAATTTCAGCTTGACAAATTGTACAAAGGTTAAATAATTGAGTCTTGGGAGATTTTGAAAGACTCTTGCTTGGAAATTTGAGCATACCCAGTGTAAATTAATATTCATGATCGCTTAAGTAGGATAGAAACCGGTCCAAGAGATTGTCTGGAAGGCCAATTTATTTCCACATCTATAGGTAGAGACAGTGTAGCATCACTAAGACGTGAACGCTTGAGAATCCATGCATGGACGCTGCCTCCTGCCACCACTAAGGAAGAAAAGGAATTTGTGCCTTTTTTGTCTCTCTTGTTGAATAATCCTGTCATTCTGGCAGACATGACATGCAATTTACAGCTTGTGTGTCATGCCTCTGTGTTGTGAGTAAAGCTGAAAGAAGAAAAAAAAAAACACTTTGAAAGCTTTAAAACCAGACGTTGCTTCACATCACCATCTCTGGGAAATAGTCAGCGAGGTGAAACAAAAGATTTGACCACAACCATTCTGTTGAAAGCATGAAAGCATCTAACTAAGCTGTGCTTCCAATCGCTTCATGAAGAGTGAGTAATGCGCTAATTTTTGGTCACATTTAGTATACAGTTTTTTCTCATTTGTCTAAGTAAGTAATCTAAAGGATGGGGCCATAATTGAATGAAAAACAAAACAAAACAAAACAGCTCACAAGCTTCAGGGAATAAAAGTTCAAATAGAAAAAAAAAAAAAATGTGTAAAATGGATTCCTGGTATCTGGTTCAAGATCTTATCCTGACTTTTCAACAATTCAAGAACTGCAAGAAAAATTCAAGTACCTTATTCAATAACCTTATTGTGTAATCCTGTTGACCAAAATTTTATTTTTGTTTACTTGTCCAGTTTTAGTGCCCAGTGCAGCCACAAGATTCTTGCTTTCGAACGTTGGCAATGTAACCTAATATGGTCTTAGTGTAGCACATTGATCTCAAGGTCGAAGTCAAAGTGGTTGCCAAATACACATCCATCCATTCATCCATCATCCATCTAGGACAGGGGTGTCCAAATCCAGTCCTGGAGGGCCAGTGTCCAACACAGTTTGGTGCTTCTTCTTCTCAAACACAGCTGATTTAACTAATCTGTTAATTACTAGGTTCAGTGGGTGTGTTTAGGTGTTGGTGAATTACAAACTGTGCTGGTCCCTGGCCCTCCAGGACAGGATTTGCACACCCCTGATCTAGGACCTTCTGTAGTCCAACTGGGGACTGTGGAGGCCAATGGTGACCATGCACACAGACCAACATGCAAATCGAACTCAGAACCTGGACGCTGTTAGAAATAAATAAATAAATAAACAAACAAACAAACAAACAAACAAACAAACAAACAAATAAATAAACAAATAAATAAATAAATAAAATAGCAAAAAAATAAATAAATCAATGCAGAGGTATCTAAAATCCATCTGATGCACATGCACACCATTAGCAAATTTACCCTTATACCAGTGACTTTCAATGTACATATACAGTAGGCCTTAGTATAAAACTGCAACCTTTGTGCTCCTTTTTTCTTTTACATTGGCCATAGCAATACAGCTATGGAATAAAGACTGGGTGAGGTTCACGCTACCCAACCGTATCGAGGTGGTGATTTACTTCCTATCTGATGTTCACGACCGCAAGCTCACAGGTCCGAGTCATTAGCATCTGAGCAATTGTGCCTCCTAGGCAGTAACCTCAGAGTACATAAAACTTTAATGGTGGCCATAGAAAAGGTCACCCTCACTTCTGACTAAGCAGTGACAAGCCTTTGGATAGAAAGAGCAAATGTGAATGATGTCACGATAATGTGAGGCTGAGAAAAAAGATTCTAGCACAAGTTGAAGGGGAAAAAAGGAAGCTGTCAATTATGGCCACTCAGAACAAAAGCTATGCTATTATATAAGCAAGTATTTCTTGCTTTGACCGTTCCTAAAGTGTGTGTGAGAGAGAGAGAGAGTGAGAGAGAGAGAGAGAGAGAGAGAGATGATAATGATGATTATAATGTAGTGTCTGTATCAATGAGCACTGGTCTAATTTGTGAGCTTCTACAGCGCTGAGGCAGGAGAAATCTAATCTAGCCTTATTGCGTTTTGATTTCTTTTAAATTCATTTCAAATTTCTATATTATTTTCACTTGAAATACTTATTAAGACTGCATAACAATATGAAGCTCCAATATACAAGGAAGAGTACTCTGTGGCTGTGGAGAATGGTTGTAGCCCTTCAAAGGCAAAAAAGCTCAAGAAAAAGGGGTTTAACCTTCAACAGTAGGCGACAACAAGCATCCATGAACTTATAAAGCTTGTGGCTCTATACGTGATGGACACAGTGTTGCCCATTTTTACTACTGACTCTCAATCTTTCAGACAGATCCTTGGGAAAATACTGGTCAAAGGCATTAAACTATCCAGGAAAGGACTAAGCTTTGATGGACGTGGTGTAATTGTAAAAGTAAACTAATATTCATTTTGCACATAGTGACACGTGATAATAATAAGTAAGCTGTAGAATAAGTGTAAAATATTAAACTCAGCAAGTTCAATCAAAGATTCCCAGTCAACACAAAGATCAAAGATCAAGTCAAAATACACTATATGGACAAAGGGATTTGGCTAAACCTGCAATGACACTGTATCCAAATATATACTTCAATATGGAGTTGGTCCCCCTTCTGCAGCTATACACAAAGTTGGAAGCAGTACGATTTTAAACAGTACGATTGCCCTTCACTGGGGATTAGGGGCCTAATTGAAACACCTGAATTCAATAATTAACAGGTTTGGCTAAATGCTTTTGTCCATGTAGTGTATGTCTGGGGCATGTATTTTAGAATATTGTTCTATGGGACAAGATGGAGGCGGCACGGTGGTGTAGTGGTTAGCACTGTCGCCTTGCACCACCAGGGTCCGGGTTCGATCCCCGGCCAGGCTCGATTCCCGTCTCTGTGTGCATGGAGTTTGCATGTTCTCCTCGTGTTTGGTGGGTTCCCTCCGGGTAATCCGGTTTCCTCCCACAGTCCAAAGACATGTAGGTTAGGCTAATTGGTGTTCCCAAATTGCCCGTAGTGTGTGAATGAGTGAGTGTATGTGTGTGTGTCTGTGCCCTGCGATGGATTGGCACCCTGTCCAGGGTGTACCCTGCCATGTGCCCTATGTCTCCTGGGATAGGCTCCAGGCCCCCCGTGACCCTGAATACAGGATTAAGCGGTATAGATGATGAGTGAGTGAGTGGGACAAGATGGATATAAAGGTTTGTGCTGAAAAAAATCTGTACCAGCAGAGAATATTGTAAACATCAACTGAACAGACGTCAGTCAATTGAACATACATATAACAGCATGGCAATCAAGGAAAGTAAAAGTCAAAACAGGATAAAGAACACTGAGGAATGCACAAGTGAAAACTGTAAAATGTCACAAGGATGAGATCTGTCTGAACTCTAAAAGATGGTATATGCTGACCATTAAGCTCCAGGGGTTAGGCTCTAGATAGCACCATTTCCATGGATATAGTGGCCATTTTTATAGTAAGGAAAAACACTGCAGGTACTATTAAAAAAAAAAACAGTTCTGGAGGCTGGCTGATAGTTTGTTAGAAGTTCTTACTGCTCATTGATAGAGAGATTTCTGAAAGCCAATAAAAAGTCACAGTTAGGTGATGCAGCAGCTGGAGCTGTGCCTCATCGCTCCAGGATGGCTGGTCCAGTGACGTTACAGTATTGTCTGTGTAGAATTTTATTACACTATACACTACCAGGTATATATGATTTTTCCTATGTCTAATATATAAATATATAGTATTTATTGGGCCGCTCAGTGCAGGCTCTTCTTGCATACACACACACACTGCGCACATAGTGGAAGCTGAGCCGACAGCAGATCACACCTACTGTAACAAGGGGGCGGGCCATTACAATATATACTATATATAGTATTTTATATCATAGAATATATAAACACACACATACACACAGTTCATACAGTAATTGCAGTTGATGGATTGCTCAAGAACTGAACAATCCATCATGCAACTCAAAGAGAAAAACATCTGAATATTATAAAAACTATAAATCACATCACTACCTGTCTAGTCCTATAATATATATATATATATTCACAACACACTTTTATGTTTTGTTTTTTGTTTGTGTGAGGTTCTTTTGCCAGCATTAGCAGGAGGAGGCTTACAATTCCTACGCTTCAAATGCTGTCGTGTTGTCATGCTTTAATTGATAAACGGGCAGACACAAGAGACAATGAGTTTGGAAATAGTAGAGGATCAGTGAATGCATATTAATCAATAAATATATGGCTTGATCTAAATAAAACTATTTTTAAAAAAGTTGTAGAAAGAGTTGTAGAAATAATGTAGTTTTAAAGCTGCATTAAGGCTACTCAGAGTAGGGTAAACACATGTCAAAGGAGTGTAGTTAAAGGAGGGTGAACACTAGTCTGATGTGGGTAAAGGCTAGTCAGAGGAGGGTAAATGCTACTCAGAAATGGGTAAAGGCTAGTCATTGGGGGGTACATGCTAGTCAGAAGTGGGTAAAGGCTAGTCAGAGGAGGGTAAACACTAGTCTGAGGTTTGTAAAGGCTAGTCTGTAGAGGGTAAACGCTACTCAGAGGAGGGTAAACACTAGTCTAAGGTGGGTAAAGCCTAGTCACAAGAGGGTAAATGCTACTTAGAAGTGTATAAAGGCTTGTCTGAAGAGGGTAAACGCTACTCAGAGGTGGGAAATGGCTAGTCAGAGGAGGGTAAACACTAGTCTGAGGTGGGTAAAGGCTAGTCTGAGGTGGGTAAACACTAGTCTGAAGTGGGTAACACCTAGTCAGAATCGGGTAAACGCTAGTCAGAGGTGGGTAAACACTTAGAATTTTTTTGGAGGTGTGTAAACTTTTTTTGTGTGATTTTAGCCTTCAATACAGCCATAACAACTGAGTAACTTAGTAACAAGCTAATTGGCCAACCTTAGTAATAACTGTAATGATTAGAATGATGAATGTTATAGGTACAGAGAACATTACAAGTCAGTGGAGGGTAAATGATAGTTAGAGGTGTGTAAAGAGTAGTCAGAGGTGGGTATGGCAAGTCAGAGGAGGACAAAAACGCTAGTTTTGACAAAAGTATTTGGCCAAACCTAAATTTATGAATTCAGGTGTTTCAATCAGTCCCCTCATCCCCAGTAAAGGGCAATCTAAATGCCGCCCGCAGTCCAAAGATATCTTGGACAATACTATATTTCCAACTTTGTGGCAACAGTATGAGTGCAAACTGTTACAGCTGCAAAAAAGGGACCAAACACCATATTGAAGTGTTCCAATTCATATGGTCTCTAAATGTGCATAGATCATCTCATTGGTCAGATTATAAGCGTTAAGGTGAGTATCAGGGGTGGGTTTGGGGTCACATGTGTCATGCCTTCATTCAAGCAAGAATTTTTTTTGTTGTTGTAAGATTCAGATACTTCAGATATATGGATACTGAGTGATGATTGATATAGAGACAATCTAATAGGAAACTTGCACAAAGGCAATGGTCTGACTTCAAATTTGAGTATTGAGCATATTTGAGTATTTAAGAATTTGGGAAAGTGAATAAAAATGACACTGTGAACTTTAAGTAACACCCTACCGGCATGAGGGATAATTAAATAATTTCCCTTTTTTTCTTTAATTAATTGAAAACTTATTCACTTAAAATAGTACTTAAATAAAAAGCAACTGACAGACATGAATATATTTTCTTTCGTGCATGGTTTAGCATTTACAGTCGAATCCAACCAGGTGTACTGTTTAATATTTAATCTGCTGAGTGTAATAGGAATGCTCAATTTGAAGGTCCTCTGGCATTCATTTCAGAAGTATGAAGTATGAATATTTATGGTTTAAAGTAAAAAAAAAATAAAAAAGGTCTGCTACGTCAGGTAAAACGGATATTCAAGGGCACGTCTGAATCAATTTAAAAAAAAGTTGTGTAAAACATAACGATTTAACTTACACTATTATCCACTGAACTGCAGAGTTCTGTGAATCTGAAAAGACAGTCTTTTAAAGACATTGATTAACTCAAGCCTAGAACTGTTTATCAATAATATAATGCAAGCTTCAAAGTGGCAGCCATTGTTGTCTGACTTTATAGAGCTATAAAAAAAAAACAGAACCAATGATTATAATTGCTACATAATAATTTACATCTGAATCCAGACTCTTTGTATGATGAGCATTTTTATCAATATATTATTCATTAAACACAATGCTGTCTGACTGCTTGATTAAAATGGTGCAATGGGTTTAAACTCTTTATCTCAACCTACCTGTAAAAAGCCATAAATACCATCAGTGATAACATGTTTGCCACCTTACGGATCACTAACTAGCGGCACTGAACTTTTCCTATCAGTCATGACTTCTTTTTGCGATTATTGATTGATATTGTTAAATACCATTGCAATTGCAGTAAACATTTCAGATACAGTGGGAAAAATAATACTTTGACCCCTTGTCGATTTTGCCCACTTAAAAAGAAATGAAGGGTCTATAATTTTTTTATCATTTAAAAAAAATCCAGAAAAAAGCACATGATACAATGGTTATGAATTGATTTGCATTTCAATGAGAAAAATAAGTATTTGATTTCTAAGCAAAATGTGACTTTGTACTTGGAGGAGAAACACTTGCTGGCAAGCTCATACTGTAGGTAAGACGTTTCTTGTAATTGATAACCAGGCTTGCAGACATACAGTACAGTATAAGGAGGAATCTGTATTCTTTATAGATCTTCTCTATATCCTAAAGTTTTCTTGCCTGTCACTTGGTAACTTGAAGTTTTAGCTCCCTCCATAAATGTTCTATAGGATTAAGGTCTGGAAACTCTTCTTGGTCTCCTTGAGCCAAAATGGTCTCCTTGAGCCATTCACGTTGCCTTGGCGGTATTATGTGGGTCATCGCTATGCTGGAAACCCATCCACGACCCATCTTCGGGTTTTCATCCAAGATTTTACAATACATGGACATTAGCCTGTACCTTTAGCAGAGAAACAGCCCCAAAGCATTTAGTTTCCGTCTCCATGCTTGACTGTAGGAATTGTGTTCCTCAATCAGTTTTTTTCTTGAGTTGATGCTAAAGTGTTAAATTTTGCTCTAATCTGACCACAACTCTTTCTCTCAATTATTCTCTGTCCATTGGAAAACTTTAAATAGGCCTGTAAATGTGGGAGGATTTAAATCCCTATCAGCGTATTGTGTCAACAATGGTTTGTATGGTGACAGAGGTCCCAACTGAATTGAGATCATTCCTTACCCCATATGGTGAAATCTTGCATGGAGCTCCTGATGAGGGCGATTGATGGTTAATTTGTATTGCTTCAATTTGCGAATAATCGCTCCAACAGAAGTCTCCTTCTCACCAAGCTTTTTTACATGTCCTTGTAGTTCATTCCTCCCTTGTGCAGGTCTACAATCAAACCAGACATCCTTTGCCAGCTCTTTGGTCTTGCCCATGGTGGTGAGGTTTGAATGGAAGATTCTGGCTGGTGAGATTCATACAAATAGTGAGATTTTTATTGGAAGCACCTTCTTAAATTAATCTGTATATGGTTGTCAGAGTCCTTCAAAAGTTGCCATGATCTAATTTCAGCTTTGTAGAATCAAATCATTGGCATGGGCTACACAGCCTATACTCCCACTCTGAATGTTGTTTCACAGCTCTACAGACCTGGAGTAAATTCAGAAACCTTGCTGAACTGGAAATACCCTGAGACTGCCCTGAACAATTGCACCAAACTCCTTTCTTTACAAAAAAGAAAAGAAAAAATCAATCATTGGACACAGAAAGTGATCAGACAGTGCAATATATCCAGGGTGAGCAGGCAGACAGACATCAGGGTCAAGGGAAATCTAATACTTAAAGACTGGAGTTCCACTCCAAAAGACAAGTGGAAAAAATAACAAAAACAAATGATCTAAAACATAAAAAAGAAAAGAAGAGAGAGAAAAAAAGGAAAGGCTCTGATGAGAAAGAAATGACACCCATCTAACCCAAACATTGAATTTTTCTTTTTTTCTTTTTCCCCATTACATGATTTATATTTTAGGATTGATTTGAATTCATGAATTATCCATTCTACTTTCACAGCACAAGCTTTCATCTCTGACCCAAAAGCTAAAACTTCAAGCACCCTGCCTGCAAGTGCACACAACTTGGCATTTTCATATTTGGCTTTCTTTTTTGTTAAATCTGTGGAGTCAGTATACCAGAAGCAATAAACTTTCCCAAAAGGTCTGCGAGGCCATTTTTAAAATAAGACGTAATTACATCAGGTGCTGTAGTACTCCCAGGTTACCTACAAGGTACAACTCTCTGAATTTTAAAACCACACAGAAATTGAGTAGCAGTCTATACAGTATAAATGGTGCTATGTGTTTTCACTAAATGCCTCTCTAATTCCATCAATGTCCAGTATATGTTTATCAGTATTGCACTTTGGAGGCCTTAAAACTCAGAGCATTTTTACCCCTTTTTGCATTACAGTGGAACCTCGGATTGCGAGTCGAGCAGAGATAAAAAAAAAAAAAAAATTGACTTGAAAACCGAGCAAGTCTTGGTTTACGAGTACCGAGTGTAATGTCGCTGAGTGTCACATGATCACAACTGAGCCAATGGTTTATATCTCTCTTGTGCTGTGGAATTGTGGGTAATCGTCTCTCCTGCTGGGTCTTAGTGCTCGTCTCTTACTGGTGTAATCAACATTTGTGCGCATGTGTACTATTTACGATAACACTGTGACCATGTGTCTGCGTGTAAAACACATTTTATTTTGTGTTTGTAAGCGTGTGTGTACACCGTGCGTGTACTGTTGTGATTTTATATCACACACATTTGTATGATTTTTTTTCTGGCTGTGCCTATAATTAATACTGCTATTACTACTACTACTACTAATAATAATAATAATAATAATAATAGTAACAATAATATTACCATTTGGTAAGTTCAACATTTTTGCAATATCAATCCCATATTTCATATTATTATAGAGGTAAAATTTACACTTTTTAAAAGTAATACTTACATTTTTCTTATCCAAAATCCCAAATGAACACACTGATGTCTGAAGCCTCCCCCATGGACACACACTGAAATGAACTCAGCCACTCACTCATTGTCTAAATTATTATAAAATTTGAATTTCATTTGAAATTTGGTAGTCCTTGCAGCTATTCCATCAGCTTAAAGCCTCCCCTTACAAAAATAATAATTTAATGTTTTCATATAGTACTCTGTAATTATCAAAAATGCTTTAATTATAGAATGTTGATGTTAGGATAAACTGTGGCCTATAATTATGCCCATCATGATTGATGAGTCTGTTTATTCATCACCTGACCCTTTTCTATTTTTTGTAAGCGAAACTTTTGCATACTGTATGAATTTTTATGAATGTGGCTTGGAGCTCACTCCAGCTTAATTTTATGCAATTACAGCAATAACGATCTTAAAACTGACCACACAGACTTTGTGTTTTTTTTTTAAGTTTATTATTATTATTATTATTATTATTATTATTATTATTATTATTAAAGCAACACAGTAAAAGTACCTTCACGTCAGAATTATGGTAATTACAAAATGATGGGTCAGAGGTTTTGCTTTGACATTTCTGTGTACATATACTTGGCATTTTCTTTTTTTTATTATTATTAGTTTTTATAGCAACATACGCAACACATTAACATCTTTGCTTAAAATACTTAATTATACTAGAAAATAGTGGATGTTTGACTGACACATACTGTATTTCCTGTCATTACACTTCTTATTTTTCTGTCCCTTTTGTTTATAACATAGTGACACATTCTTAAGCCTTTTTGAAACTGGGAACTTTATCAGACACTTGGGCATTTTTTTGCAAGCCAAAAGCAGGTAATTACTATAATTTTGCATTGCAAAGCGATGCACTTGATCATACTTGAGTTTATACTGTAGGCTGTCCATTCAGATGAACAAAATCTTATTCCTAATCCTGGGACAAACTTTGTAAAATCAGTCCACAACACAAGGATAAAAGATTAGCATTGCTCAATCTGCCCAGTGACTGTTGCTTTAACCAGTGACATACGTCCAACTTTCTGTGTAGAAAAATCACTTTTGAGACTTTTCGAAATTGGCTTTCTGGGCCAGTTGGCTTTCAATGAAGACCACTGCCTAAGTGTTGAGCTTCTCTTGGCACATGGTGGAATGCAAATGAAACAGTCACTGGATGGAATGAGGAAAATCTAAACCCCAATACACCAACACCAATCCATATCTGGCCAAAAAAAAAGTTGCACACTCCAAGATTTTCTTCTTATTTTAACTTAGATTGTGGCAGGCAACATGGTGGCCAGTTTATATCTGAAAATAATTCATCATCCTCCCAGAACCACAATTTAAGTCCTGAAATGTCCCCACATGAGCAGGAAAGGGGGAAGAAAAAAAAAAAACCTCCATAAAAAGAAACCTGGTCATTTAGTACATTTACTGTAGGTTATCAGCTGACTTAATTTTTTGCCACATACAATTGCTGAGTGTAGCCATGACCAACTGAAGCAACCCCAGATCCTAGGACTGCCTCCAATACTGCCTGCCACACAGTGAATGGTAAAACCAAAATGGTACAAAATAGAAAGTTATCTGATGAGTTGCAAAAAAAGTAAAGTTTTCCAGTCATTTTTATTTTACGTCATTTACGTCAGTAATCTACTAGGTCTTCCTGGGACTCTTACTGTACATGACCTGGGTTATGGATATTCTCCCTGGTTGTCCTACTGTATTGACAGGGCAGGTAGAGATTATATCAGAAAAAAAAAAAAACACTCTGATTGAGAAAAAAAAAAAAAAAAAAACCTCTTCCTCATGTGTAGAAATTGCAAAAGCGTAAAAGCATTTTTTTTTTTTTTGGATAAACGCATTGCTTCTCACACTATGCATGCACAGATGTTTGCGACTTGGTGGAAACATCTAATTACAATGCAATTAGCTGCCAGTGGCTCTTGGGATTGTTTGTACTCACAAGAATGCATGCACTGCCTCTATTAAACTGACTCAGAAAAAAATTAAATAAATAAACAGGTGGCTAGAAATGATGCTGCAGAGGTAGGAGGTGACGCTGAGGATGCTAACAGTACATGCATGAAGGTTTAGAAAGACATTTATAGCTTGCGAAACACAATGATTGTGGTTTTGAATTAAATCGATGAATGTGAGAATGCGCAAATGATTTATTTGCCCCCCATTGAAGAAAACGCAGCTTGTCTCTTTTTCGAAATAATCAAATCTACAGTAAGTGTTAAAAGTGGAAATGCTCCCCTGTGAAACTTTAATAAACAGCCTGGAGCACATCAGCATGTCTGTCTGTGACACATCCATCCTGCTCTCTACAGGACAGTGACCTGTCAGCCATGACAGCGAGGCTTTATCATCATCACAGGGTGCACGCTGGGAATGCTAGTGGCCAAATCCATTATTATCCATTATTCCAGAGTAAACAAAAAGGGAACAATGGAAGCATGAGGAAGAGGACGAGAACTGAATATGAAGGAGGAATCTTATGAATAATGATATTTATTAACATCCGCTAAGATTACAGACAGCCGCAGAGGACGGGGATAAGAATAAGGGGCTCTTCATCCATCCATGTCTGGGCAGGTGTGGGTGTGATATGAAAGCGTATCTGTGTGTGACTTGGCGTCTGTCCATTTCTGAGCCATCTTTCTATGTATTTCATCATATTGCAGGTATATCTAATAAAGGAAGCTTTTACATTTTAGCGTGTAAAGAATAATGAGTTTTCATTAGAACCAAATCAAACATTTTAAAGTATAACATTTTTGCACGTTTTAAATGACAAAAATAAAGGTGACTGACGTGTCTCACGGATGGCTCACAACATAAAAGGTGGTTAAAAAAAAAAGTTTTATGCCGGATGCGCTTCCTGGCGCAACACTCTGAGGTGGGAATTTTTTTTTTTAAGAAATAATTTTATCTGTTTCTTATCAGGTCATGTCAAATGACACCATTGTTGATTAGCTTTTCCTAACATTGTTTTATTTCTTTGTTAAGAATAAAATGTATAATGTTTAAGAATAATTAATCTAATCAATATGATAATATCTATAATTTGAGTGTTAATATTATTTTGCTTAGAAAAGAAAAAAAAAAGGAAAATAAAACCAACATCCCTTCAACAACAACAACCAAACTTTTCCATAACAATCTTTTTGTTGTTGTGTAAGTAGTTTTGGATTTTTACACCGGTGCCCTTCCTGCCAAACTAGTATCTCCAGGCTTGGGACTGGCTTTAAGGATGGCCAGCATCTCAGTGGCTAGGTATTATATATGGGTTTAGAGTTAAGGGCCTTGCCCAAAAGCACTGGCAGCCAGGCAGATGCTGGGCTTATTTTATGCCCTTATTATACTGTAGATCTTACATCTGTATAGCGCATCAGGGCAAATTCTCTCTTATTTATTCATCTGTAATATACGGCTGTATCTTTCGTTCCCTTGTATCTATTCATCGAACATTAATTATTATTATAATTTTTTTAACCCAGTCCTTTTTCACAATTCACAGTGACATTTGTTCTTGATTAAAATCATTTTCCTCATCTGTTTCATTTATGTGCCATCTGGCTTGGATCAGGTAGCAGCCTGGGGAATAAAAGACAATTTTTTTTTCTACTAAAAAGCTGAGTTAGAATTAGAAACTCTTAACCCTGACCATACATTAATCTTAATTCTCTTGCAAGTAAGTCAAGCCTATAAACTGTCTCCGTTCAGATTTTTTATTTATTTATTTATTTATTTTTAATCAACCGTGATAACCCTTTGGGATCTTGTTCTGTACACTGCAATTTCTCCTAAACGTTTCGTTTCATTATCACCTGATAGCAATAACCTTAATGACTCCAAAAAAGATGTTTGGCAAAAACAATTATACCTAACATTCCTCATATGAGGATCATACAAGGATATGTAAATAATGTAATCGGGAGAAAATGTCGTGTCCTCATATTCAGGTCTCCAGAAAAGCAGAAACAGCTACTGAGTTGAAGATTTGGCTTATATACAGTACACAGAGCTATAATTTGGAGGCCCAGGATGTCACAGAGACCCCTAGGAGCTATACTGTCAGGGGCTTAGAGTAGCTTTTAGCAAGTGTAACCAAGTCCAGTTCCAGGATTGAGACCAAACAAAAATCAGCACCCAGGTTTGGGGAATGGTTAATGGTTAAATCCCATCATGTTACAAAAATAAACGCCTCCAGCAGGAAGTCAGAAAGATGAAAGGTAGTCTACTTGGGCCCAGTACTAGCATCCTCCTATGGTAGGAGCATGAAATGTTTAAGATATCAAAAACAGCACAGGTGAGATGGAGAGATACAGACTGGACATTCTCAGGATAAGTGAATGTTGATGCATAGTCTCTGGATGGCAACTGACAACTGATTACCCTGAAATCTTGAATTCACCGCTAAGCACTACAAGCTTACCATCTTACAGACTCATGTACCAATAAATCAAGAAGATAAGGATGACTGATATGAGGAGTCCTAACAGGCAGTCTCCAAAGTCCCACAGCATGATATACTGATCATAGGATAAACGAATGCCAAGGTCAGAGCTGATAACCTCAACAATGATAGAGCGATGGGGTACGTCGCAATAAATGATAAATGTAAGCATCTGATTGAATTCTGAAAGCAACAACAACTGTGCTAGTACCATCCACACAAAAATGCCCATAAGCTCACATGAAAGTATCCTGATGGTTTCACTGGCAACCAGCCTGATGAAATTTGAAGCAAAGTGGCGAAGGCCCGGCCAAGAAAGTTGAGTCCATCATGTTGACAAAGTTAACTGTAATCGCTACTTTTTTACAGACACCATCAGGCTAAAACTTGTCAGGCAAGAAAACACCTTAATGTTTCCTAATTATGGTGACAAAATAATGAAATAGCTTTGCTGCTCTGCCTGAAGGTGATGATGAAGTCCCCAGTCTCATGCTCAAGTTGAAAGCAATTAAGGACACACCGGTAAATACAGCCACCAATGTTTTGGGCTGTTAAAAGGAGAAATATGTAACACCTCAGACGGGAAAAAAAAAACTGAACGAGAACATGGTGAGCACCAAGTCACCAAGGCTCTAACAGCAGGTCTATGGATCTTACAACATTAAAGACAAGCAGGTAAAGAGGAGCAGCAGGAGGGACAAATGAGTCTTTGTTGAGAAGTTGGCATGTGCAGCTGAAATGACATCTACTTACGAGATTACAAAGCAACTGAGTGGCCACAACACTAGCCAGTCTGCCCATAGTCAATGAAAGGGATAACAATAACCTTACACGAGAGCACAAACATGGAGTGAGATGAATTAATCAACCACCCAGTATCAGGTGACACTGCCAACCCTCCACCAGCAAATAATGTTCTCGGCATTGCCATTGACCCCCAACTGAAGCAGAAGTCTGTCCATCAATGCCATGGAAAATGGAAAAATCTACTGGCATTGACTCCGTCCACAGTGAAAAGCTGAAAGCTTTCCCACAGAGTTCTCCAGAAACATCTGGGTCAAGGACATAATACCTATATTTAAGGCTTCACAAGAATGGCACGCTTCAGGATTGTGAGAACTGGCAAGGCATCACGCTGCTCTTAAATCTGTCCAAAGTTGTTGCATGAGTCTTCTTGCTAGAATTAATTCAGCCATTTACCCCAAGATCAGACAGGAATACAGTAGGGAAGATTTAAAAGAGGCCAGCGGTGAATGGATCATATCTTAGAAGCATCATAAAGTTATTTGTACATCAACTTTTACAAAACTGCTGACAATGTGCAACATGGCACTCCATAAAAGATATTGCTGTCATATGGAGTTTCCCTAAATAGGTCATACTAACGGGAATGCATTATTGAAAGTAAGTACAGTAAGTACAGCGTCATAGCAGCTACTTTAGAAATCTATCAGAAAGGTTTTCTGTCAAGTCTGGTGTATTAAAGGAATGTGTCATCTCTTCTATCGTCTCTCTAATTGAAATTGACTGGATCATATTTAAGACAATAGCCACCAGACTCAGAGGCATGTAGTCGAGGCGTGTTCGATCCCCAGGTGATGCTGTAACAGCTGGAGGCCTAGAGAGAGCTGATTGGCCGAGCTCTCTCAGAGGGGAGGGATGAGAGGTACTTTGTGCTCCCACATTAATCACGGATCTACAGCCAGTCAGGGGCGTCTGTGAGCTCACGCGAGCGGAAGGAGCGGATAGCGCTGTCCTCCGAGTGTGTTACGCCGCCCCCAACGGTGCGCGATTGAGCGGTTCGAAAAGATGCGGTCGGCTGACGTCACGTGGTTCAGAGGAAACACGTGATAGTCTTCGCCCTCTCGGCTGAGTGGTAGTAGTAGCCTTAATGTGGAGGCCCCTAGTGACGGGGAGGAATTGGACATGACTAAAAGAGGGAGAAAATCGGGGGGGGGGGGGGGACAATAATAATAGTAATAATAACAAAAATTATTTTGACTTTGTTGATGGCATGCTTCCCTTGCCACAAAACTTTGACACCTATACGACAAAAAATGACTGGCTTGTCAGTGAAGACGACGCAGAAAAGGAAATGAAAGCAAGACTTGAGAAAGTTTGCAGAGCATTTGCAAGAATGTAGCATCTGGGAGTCAAATAAATACAACATTAGGACAGAGGTCCAACTTAAGTATTAAAAGACAAAATAAACAAAACCTTTCACAACAGATGCCTCAAGAGAATTTGTCACAATTTTTTTGGCCTGGAAAAATCTTTGATAGAGAACTATACCAAAATAGCTTGAAATCAAATATAATGCATCCATGGCTCGCGCATTTTTTATTTAGATTTTTTGGAAAAGATGAGGACTGCACCAATATGAATGCTTTTAGATGGACACCACCGGACATAAAGAAAAAAGACTAGCCCCAAACAACCTGGAATCGTGGAGTGACAGGTGAGTTGAACGAGTTGTGCTTGGCATGAGGTACATCTAAGGCACAGCACAGTGCGCAAGATGATTCCTGACAGAGGCAAATTGTTGATACCTTTGTCCCACTGCGGGCAAATGTTTTGAAGGGAGCACGGCCACAGAGAGGGATTTATTCTTTAAACTTAATTTTGTGTGCAGAGAAAGAAAACGGATAGCAGACATGGCTAGGTGCGACAGATGGCGTTTCGGTCCTTGGTGGAAATCATCCAGGGTTGTTTATAAAAATTATAAAAGCAGACGCAACATCTAAAAGCATCTTCAAAGTCAGTTGTATTAGCATCACGAGGGATGTGCTGTATACCCCAATTTATAGATGTCTCTTTAATCGCCTCCGTGAAGGATGCACTGCCTTGCTTCACTTCTCAGTGACAGATAATAGTGTATAAGTCATATTCAATAACACATGGGTAATAAAATAAATAGCAACAATAGATAACAGTGTCTTTTTCTGGTTGTCCCTGTTGTCCCGAGCCCACACCCTTTCAAACCCTTTCATAATTCTTTCTCACATACCTTTTCAAAATTGTGCGATCAATGTCAGGCAGTGTCAGGTTACTTACTTTACCCCCCTCTTTCTCAGTCTGATTATAGATTGACACTGAAATTCATACATCATTTTCTCCTCTTTTAATATCTCTTACTACTCAGCTGGCTTTCTGGCCTGTTACATCTTTCTTTTGCAATCCTGGAATTTTTTTTTTTGTGCTTAGACTGGGTCTCGTTCTTCAGTGCCAAGAATTTTTTAACTCTTATTTGGAGCATTGATGCTGATGAACATCCATTAGCCCAATGTCTGAACACATTTATGGTCCCTTAGGTTTCTAACAAGGAATTTTAGAATTTGGATCAGTGATTGGAACAGTCAGATTATCTCATACAGCACATGCATCCCATGTCTCTTAGTGTTGTTACCACTCTTTTTCATTTTCTTTTAGAAATATTACCGTTAGGTGGCTCTTACCAACAAGTCCTGCTCAGACCATCGGTTTGGTATTAATTATTATTGAGTCATTCTTGCAACATTGTGTTAGCGGCATTTGTTATCACATCATCAACTTTGATCCAACACCTTTTCATCTAAATAATTCGAAACCTTTGAAATCAACCTAATGACAACATTTTCCAACGTGAATAATGTCGCCGAATTAACATCACTGCGATGTTTTGACAACCAAAGATTTCAAATGATACAGTAGGATGTACCAAAAGTTCAGCAAATTATGAGCGGCATTGTCTTTGTTGAAGAGACATTGTGCTTGTTGTTTGTCTTTACTGGTTTAAATTTGTTGTACAAATACAATATGACACAATATTTTAATTTACTCATTTTGAATGTTAAAAGTAGTCTAAATTGGCCATGCAGTGTTATAATGGAAAGCCATCAATCCATCCATCTAGTAACCTTTTTAGTCAACTAGGGACCGTAGAGGCCAATGGTGACCAGTGTATTTATTCCCATTTGTATGTCTTGGTAGGACAGTGGGAGGAAACCCACCAAGTATGGGGAGAACATGCAAATTCCATGCACAGGAATCAAACCCAGGAGGTGCACGGCAACAGTGCTAACCACTAAGCCATTGTATCCCCATACTGGATTGAAAGCAAGCTTTATTAATTGTATGAATGTTTAAAAAATAGCAGGAAACCAAGTCCGTAGCTTGTATTTAACCATGTTGGTATGGCACCAGTCAAATGTCTACACTAAAGTACATCATAAAATTTGTTCTGGAACTACAAAAAAATAAAAATAAATAAATAAAACTGAGTCTGCTTTCTCTGGTGAAAATTCAAATAAACACTCCTACTCTTATAAAAGTTAAATTTCCCTGAACCATAAGAATCAAATTCAGGAATATTACCCACTGAAACGCAGAAATGAGAATGAGACGCTCACTCTGTCTTCATCTTCATACTCTTTGTACAGACTGTGCTTAGTACAACTACCCTCCAGCTTGCCCCTGAGCCACCCGTAGCCTGTTCTCCGAGACACATTGTACTGTTAGAGCATCAGGTGCAACTTGACGACAGTGTCTTCAGAGCACTCAGTGAAGCCAGACAGACTACACTACTTTTTCTTTTCTTTCTATTTCTACTAAATAAATTTCACCGTGAATAATAATAATAATAAAATAAAATAAAAATCCTTCATTGTACAAGCATCTTCTATAGGCTGAGTAAAGTATTTTGGGTTCACACTTGTCCCAAATAAGTATTCAGTTGTTTCCTAGATTTGCATTCAGTGATATTCAAATAAAACAGCTGAAGGCCATCTTTGTCCAAGTGGAACAAACTTTACTAAGACATAAAGTCTGCAACACCACCCATCATGTATTTATGCCTTACTAATCTCTTTGTTGTAGAGGTTTTACACCAAATTTCTAGAAATACTACAGCAGCCTCATTTATTATTAGTATTGTTTTGTAAATAATAAAAAAGGGTCGGATGTTTCCGGACATACAAAAAAAAAAAAAGATATATATATATGCACAGTAACATTATATTCATTCAGTATATTTGTAAGCATATACTCACTAGTTTTTGTATACTCACTAGTTCTGGAGTGACCAGTGCTATTGATTTTACTCTTACATCCTGGTCATTGCAAAGTCTTGCCAATCCCTGTGTTTAAGTAATTTTGCAGCCTTCTTGTTCCTGACTGCATTTATTTGCTTTAAACCACCGAGCACGGTTATTCTGTTGTCAAAGCCTTGTGGTGATGTTAATATGGCAATGCTATGGACCTTGGGAAAACATTGGTATTAGCTTGTTATTGAAACTTACGAATTGCTTTGATGAAATTCCATTGGAACAATACTGACTACAAATTATCCCATGAAGCAGCAGATGGTCTTTAGCATGTTACCCTTAACAGTATATGGAAAGGGTGGACGTCATACATTTTACCTGCATGTTTTCTAATTATCTCTGCACTACTTACTGCTTATTACCTGGATCAGTTGTATTCAGCTTTCAGGTTCTAATGAATAATGAATAGATAGATAGACCTCTATTGTTATTGCGTAGTAAAGTTTAGCATCTATAGTACCAAAACTGCAAATAGTGGTTTATATATATATATATATATATATATATATATATATATATATATATATATATATATATATATATATATATATATGCACAGTAACATTATATTCATTCAGTATATTTGTAAGCATATACTCACTAGTTTTTGTATACTCACTAGTTCTGGAGTGACCAGTGCTATTGATTTTACTCTTACATCCTGGTCATTGCAAAGTCTTTCCAATCCCTGTGTTTAAGTAATTTTGCAGCCTTCTTGTTCCTGAGTGCATTTATTTGCTTTAAACCACCGAGCACGGTTATTCTGTTGTCAAAGCCTTGTGGTGATGTTAATATGGCAATGCTATGGACCTTGGGAAAACATTGGTATTAGCTTGTTATTGAAACTTACGAATTACTTTGATGAAATTCCATTGGAACAATACTGACTACAAATTATCCCATGAAGCTGCAGATGGTCTTTAGCATGTTACCCTTAACAGTATATGGAAAGGGTGGACAACCCTGATCCTCATACATTTTACCTGCATGTTTTCTAATTATCTCTGCACTACTTACTGCTTATTACCTGGATCAGTTGTGTTCAGCTTTCAGGTTCTAATGAATAGATAGATAGACCTCTATTGTTATTGCGTAGTAAAGTTTAGCATCTATAGTACCAAAACTGCAAATAGTGGTTTATATATATATATATATATATATATATATATATATATATATATATATATATATATAAACCACTGCCAATGCATCGCAGGGCACACACACATACATACACACACTCACACTACGGGCAGTTTGGGAATGCCAATTAGCCTAATCTGCATGTCTTTAGACTGTGGAAGTTAACCAGAGTACCCAGAGGGAAGCCACGGGGAGAACATGCAAACTCCATGCACACAGAGACGGAAATCGAACCGGGCCTTGAATCGAACCCTGAAGGTGCAAGGCGACAGTGCTAACCACTACATCTCCGTGCCGCTTCGGTCAAATACTCCTGTATGTATACATCTTACTCACTCACTCACTCACTCACTCATCATCTATACCACTTTATCCCGTATTTATGGTCGTGGTTGTCCTGAAGCCAACCCCAGAAGAGGCAGGGTACACTCTGGACAGGGTGCCAATCCATCACAGGGTTGTATACATATTAAATGTAATGGACATGCTGGGTTATTTGTATATATTATTAAAACCACATCGGTTCCAGGTAATCAGCAGTGAGTATTGCAGGAATAATTGGAAAACATGTGGATTTCGAGGACTAGGGTTGGCCACCCCGGTTTGTTTATTATTTGAATGTAATCATGAGCATGCTTATTCAATTAAACTTCTGCATTAAATCAAGGAAGGGTAATGTATATTAAAATAATAATACATTTTAGAAAAAGTTTTTTTCAGTTAAAAAAATAACTTTCATTAGTTCAGAATCTATGCAAATAACTGTATGTCTGGTTCTAAGTTAATAAATGAAAGACCTGGAGGAAAGATGGAGCACCCCACTATCCAATACATGTTCAGTTCTCCGGCAAGTCATCACTCACTATGTAATCACTTTCTCAGCCTACATTTCATATCTGATGATCGTTTTTATACTGGCAATGTAGAGGGCAGCTGTTGGTTTGTTTATAGCCTGAGGTCTTCTCACAAAGTCGGTGTTTTTTCTCTGCATAAACTAATGTATATGCAAAACCCAACGGACATATACAGGGAAATACACTGACTATTTGCTCTATGTAGGTCACAAAAAGGTCAGTGAAGAAAAGCCATGCAACTATGCAATCAGTAAAAGGTGACATTTATGGCAAGACTTCAGGGAGTGTATGATTATGGGGAAAGCACAGTGCTTTCACAATACACCAATAACAGCCAAATGTTCTGGAGTGTTGCACAGACTCCAGTTTAATAGCATGATCCTGTTATGTAACAAAGGAAAACATTCAGTCATGGATAATGAATTGATTATTTTTTTTTTTTTAACAGTAATGTCAGGAGTCCCAGTCTCAGTGTGCTGTAACCAGAGGTGGAAAGAGGACTAAAATTTTGTACTCAAGTATAAGTACTGTTACTTCAGTGAAATTTTAAAGTTACCATTATAAAAAGCTACTTAAGTAAAAGTAAAAAAGTAGCTCATAAAAATTTACTCAGAGTAAAAGTTTCCAAGTTACCTTCTTTTTTTTTTATTTAACAGCGGGGGTGGATCGAGGCATTCTAGCGTGATTCAAATAAGATGAGCAGATATAAATCTCAAACTAGTTGTTTTGAACTGAAGTACGATACACTTACAGGCACAATCACAGATGATGTCCTTTGCATAGTAAGTGGTCACTTAAATATGGCGTTACATCCCAGTCTAGGGTTGGGCGGTACAGCAAAAGAATGGTTCAGGGTTCCATTTTAAACTGTATGGAAATGGTGGTATATGGCAGAAAGAACTAGATCCAGTCATTACCTGATAAAATAATGAGGTTTGTATTGCTTTACACACACACACACACACACACACACACAGGAGGAGGAGGAGGATCAGATTCAGGGTGGACCAAGGCCAAAATAATAAACAATATGGTATTTATATTTAGTAGCTAGATTACCTTAAAAAAATTAAAAATAAAATAAAAAAAACACACACACAAAAATACAGGAACCTTCCCTGACTCCCTAAACCAAAAACAGTGAATAAATTCCCTCTTCCCAAAATAAATGGCAGCCGCACCCCTACTACTGCCGAGTGCACCAACATACAGTGAAATTATCTACAAATATATACAAAGACCAACCAAACCAAAGGGGCAAAGCAGTAATCAAAGTCAATGGGAGGCAAAAAGTCAAAACCAGAATAAACAACCGGATATAAAAATGCCAAAATCACAATCTCTTCCCTCTTTCCCGCGTCTCTCTCCGGTTTATATATGGTGGCGCTGGTTGATGACGTCACTCTCGGGGCGGAAGCGACCGTGTGGAAGGTCAGGTAGATGCCGAGTCAGAAAACCTGGAGTGGAGTCTGGAGCGGCGCGCGACCCGGACACGATACACACGCGCGAGCGCAACCAAGCATTTACACAAAGCATAATATATATATATATATATATATATATATATATATATATATATATATATATTTATTTGCATTTTCATTTATTTGCTTTACTCAGTAGTGAATATAATTTAAAATGTAGCGAATTACAATACTTCAAACAAAACATACTTAAGTAAAAGTCAAATTACAGATTTTAAAAACTACACACACACACACAAAAAAAAAAAAAACTACCCAATTACAGTAACGCGAGTAAATGTCATTTGTTACTTTCCACCTCTGGCTGTAACAATAAAGCTTCTGTATTTACAAGAGACGACAATTTGGTTACATGAGCGTTTTTTTTTTTTTTCCACTTCCATACTTTGTGAATTTTTGTGTTATTAAACTTAAAAAAAAAAAAAAAAAACACACACACACACACACAAAGCTGGTGAGGAGATAATGTTTATACCTCCTATGTCATAAGTGATAACCAAAAATTACTTCTTTCGCAGATTTATTGTTAATATGAAGTACAAAGTCTTGTTCTTCATTTAATAACAATGCTGGATAAAGCGGAATGAAATGCTTTAGGACTCGCGGTTATGGGAACAAAATAAACTAACATCAAGTCTGTGTTAAATCGCGCTGCATCACACCACACTGTCATTGATTATTATTTCATACACGATAGTCCTTACAGTATGTGTGCTATAGACTTACAGGCACAATCACAGATGACCTGACCTGTGACTGACAAGCACACATCAGATGAGAAGAGATAAAGAACAGATGCCTATTTCCAAGGGTACCTGAAGCCAAGGTCAAACCCAGTGACTTACAACACAACCCAGTGGATGACGTTGAGGACGGAGCGTGGCGTGTCCGTGTGTATGAAAGACATGAGAGTATATCCCAAACCTCCTGCTCTCTCTGACTTCAGTCAATGACACAGATCCTCATCTGCTAATCGGCTCTTCAGAAAAGTAGCATTGGATCTTTGTAAGATTAGCTCATTTATGACTGTGTGTGTGGGTGGGCGGCTGTCCTGAAATAGCAAAGAAACCACTGACATCAAACGTCCTTCATGCTTGAATTGTGCATATTAAAAATAATAGTGCTAATATTTATTTATTTATTTATTTATTTATTTATTTAAGGGTATCTAAATATTTACATCTTGGACAATGCTACGCTTCCGACTTTGTGGCAACAGTTTGGGGAAGGCCCTTTTTTCTATTCCAACATGACTGTGCTGCAGAATACAAAGCAAGGACTATAAAGACACGGTTTGATGAGTTCGGTGTGGAAGAACTTGACTGGCCCTAACACAGAACCCTGAATTCAAAAACATTGAGCACCTTTGGGATGAACTGGAAATGAGATTGAGAGCCAGACCTTCTCATCCAACATCGGTGCTTGACCTTATAATTGCTCTACAGAATAAATGGCACAAATATCCATAGAAACATTGCAAAATCTTACGGACAGCCTTCTAAGAAGAGTGGAAGCTGTTATACAGTAGCTGCAAAAGGGGACTAAGTCCATATTGAAGTATATGAATTTAGATACAATGTCATTCCAAGTTTGGCCAAAGACTTAAGTCCATATAATGGTCACGCTGACATTAGAAGCAAGATAGGGGTATAACTGAATGTAATCTCATAAATGATAGCGTTATAATGGCGTTAGCAC